>BMAO01026605.1:0-112517 GCA_019973975.1 Trichonephila clavata
AAAAATGGTAGGATTAGAACTAAATGAATTCTCCGAAGTATTATTGATAAATTTAATTTTAAGAAAATTAGATAAGGAAACAAGGAAAAATTATGAGCTCAACTTAACCTCCACCAAACTGCCTAAATGGGACGATTTTATGGATTTTTTTGTTAAAACGCTGTTTAATACTAGAAAACATCCAAACAAATAATGCAATAACTGTTCCATCGGAATGAAGTAATAAAACGAAATTTTTTCTAGCTAAATTGGATCCAGTAAACTGTGTAATTTGTAAACAACAGCCTCACCCAGTATTTAGATGTAAAAAATTTAATGATTTAAGTGTTAATGAAAGGTTTAATTCGGTGAAAAAGAACAATCTGTGTATAAATTGTTTTAGTTCTTCTCATAGAGTAGCTCTATGCAAAAGTCCGTGGAGTTATCACAATTTTTCTCTAAGCGGCACAATTAACTTTTGTGTAGAAATTTTGAGAGAAGGGTCGATAGCCAAAGGAGTCAAATTAGCGAAACTTTGCCAACTCTGAAACCAAAAAACACCACAACACTAAATGTAAACAGCGAATGTTTCAAGCCGAAACAAACTATCCCTTATGTTGAAACATTTGACAACGAAGGGGAGGAATTGGTAGGACATGTGAAGGGTCATTCAACTGGGGTGTTGTCCACCGCCATAGTTTATTGTCAAAACAACCGCAGGGAACTCTTTCCTATCCGGACCCTTCTCGATAACGGGAGTATGTGTAATTTGATATCACAGGATGCCGCCTTATTTTTGGGATTGCAAAGTGAACGAGTAAATACCTCTATTTGCGGTATTAACGGGACTTCGCAAATTATAAAAACCAAAGTGTCTGCCGTGGTTTCAAATAAAAATAGACAGTTTCAGAAATTAATGGAATTTCTTGTTGTTCCGAAAATTACGGGTTTGACTCCAACAAATAAATTTGATATTAGTGGGATATATATAAATTCCTAAATATATAAAGTTATCGGAGGAGAATTTCTATTCACCTGGAAGAATCGATTTGCTTTTATGAAATCAAATTTTCTTTGAAATTCTAAATCATGGGAAAATAAAACTAGCAGAAGGGAAGTTGATAATACAAGATGCAGTATTCGGTTACGTAGCTAGTGGCGTCATATCACATAATTACACTAACAAAAGCTATTGTGGACTAGTTACTGATGTAAATGAGCTCAACAATAGTATCAAACGCTTTTGGGAAATTGAAAATTGTCCTGAGTTCGAAATTCCTACAATGAGTAGAGAAGAAAAAATATGTGAAGTATACTTTACGAGTACTTACACTCATGTCCATAAATTAAGGATAATTCAGAAACACACAGAAATTGAACTCTAAAATAAAAATGTCACCTGTAGAATTATCACACACATCTTGAAGAAGAATATGCAAATTACAGGAAACCACCAGATGGCGCGGATAGTACGTCACAATGACGAGAGTGTAAGACGAGGGGTATATAAGGAATGGTGACAAAGAAGTAAAATTGTTCACAAGCGCTTTAAAAGCCTTTCAGTGCAATAACCGCATAGTTATGGCACAAAGAAGCATTTGGATGATTTTTTGCGTGGTAGAATTATCGGACGACTGGAATGTGGACGTACCCAGCTGGAAGTATCCGAGGAACTTGGAATCGCACAGAGTGATATCTCCAGGCTTTGGCAACGATTCCAAGATGATGGTAATGTGAGTAGACGTTACAGAACATTTCGCCCCCGAGTTACAACACCAAATGAGGACCGGTATTTGGCAGTAACTGCCAAAAGAAACAGACGGAGCACAGCATCAGACCTATCTCGTCAGCTCTCTTCAGCTACCGGTACGACAGTTTTAAGGCAGACCGTGTACAGACGCTTAGGACACATTGATCTATATGCTCGTAGGCCTGTCAGATGTGTTCCCTTTACCGCAACTCACTGTCACCTGCGATTAACCTGGAGTAGAGAGCATGCATTGTGGACACCGCAACAGTGGTCTTGTGTGATGTTTTCCGACGAGTCCAGGTTTAGTTTTCAGTCTGATTCTCGCCGGACTTTCATATGGAGAGCGCCAGGTACCCGTTACCACCAAGAGAACACCATTAAACGACACCGTTACGGTGGTGCAGGATGGCTCGTTTGGGAAGGAATTTTTCTTGGTTCCAGAACTGACCTGTGGCTCAGAGTGTAATGATGACAGGCCACATCTATAGGGATGTCATTCTGGAACAACATGTACGTTTCTTTCGGGGCGTCATGGGTACTGAATTTCTGTTTATGGATGACAACGCCTGTTCTCACCGTGCAAACATTGTAGACGAATGCCTTCAATCGGAGGATATCACCCGTATGGATTGGCCAGCATACTCACCGGACTTGAATCCAATCCAAGAAAACTCCAAGAACAACTAGTGTCACTACTAAGGGGTGCTGGAATGGAACTTCACAAGTGGTCAGCTAGTAATCCATTGCTATTACCAGACTCAATGTGTCAGGATAAAGACCTTTCTTATTCTTCCTCAACCGAGACCAAGACCCTAGGACTCTTGTGGAAGCTACATCCAGACTCATTTGCTTTCAAGATTTCTCCCAAGACTTCAAACTGTGTCAGTCGCATAGTCACAAAGAAATCAGTAATTTCTACAATCGCAAGGATATTCGATCCTATTGAACTGATTGGACCTGTAATAACAAGCGCCAAAATCTTCCTCCAGTCTTTGTTACAGTTGAAACTTGATTGGAATGATCTGTTGCCTTCGAACTTAGTTTCCTATTGGAAATCCTTCATAGATGCTTTGGAGTCTATAAACTGTCTCAACATTCCACTTTATTGTCTACAAGATAAGTCAATCAGAACTGAGTTACATGGCTTCTCTGACTCCTCTGAAAAGGCTTACGGTGCTGCACTTTACCTACGATGCCTTAATTCAAGTGGACAAATATCTGTTAGGCTCCTTTGCTCCAAATCAAAGGTAGCCCCACTGAAAACTATCACTATACCACGATTGGAACTTTGTGGTACAGTACTTTTTATCAAAGCTTCTTAAAAGAACCCTTGGTGCCTTTAAAATCAATATCAGTCAAATTTATCTTTGGACTGATTCCAGCATTATGCTGGCTTGGATCAAAAGGCCCCTTTCTCAACTAAAAACCTTCGTAAGAAACCGGGTCAACATAATTCAGGAGCTCACAGAAAGTGATTTTTGGAAACATGTGAATTCCGAAAATAACCCTGCTGATATCCTTTCAAGAAGTATTAGTCCAGATAAAATTCAACATTGTGGACTTTGGTGGTTTGGTCTACCTTTCTTGCATCAGTATAAAGAACTGGAACCTTACGACACTACTGCCGTCGAAGGAGATGATCTTTTCCTACAAGAATTGAAGGAAACTTAGGACATTCCTCTATGTGTCTTATTAAAGACCTTTGAACCGCTGGATATAATTAGTAATTGCTCATCATTTACTAAGTTGCAGAGAGTAATTGCCTGGTGTAAGCGATTTATTGAAAATGCAAGACATCCAAGGAGCCAAACTATGGGACCTTTAAAGAGCAAAGAACTATCAGAATCCTTGAAGTGTATCATAAAAAATATTCAAAGAACTTCATTTTCTAATGAAATTCAATATTTAGAAAAGTTAGTTCCTCTTCCAAACTCATGTAAATTGTTAAATTTGCATCCTTTTTTAGATGATAGTGGATTCCTTTAGTTGGAGGACGGTTAAAAACATCCCATGATAATTGCCACCAACTATAATTTTACTTATATTGTTATTAATCATTTTCATATTCTCTATTTTCATACAGGTGCTGAAGCTACCTTAGCAAACATTAGGAATAGTTTTTGGATACCATCCACAAGGAATGTAGTTAGAAAAATTCTTAGAAATGCATCACCTGTAGAAAGGTTAGTGCTAAAGGTTCACAGCAATTAATGGCTGATTTGCCAGCTGCGAGAGTCACCGCTTGCAGAGTTTTCAGTCAGGTAGGTATAGATTATTGTGGACTCTTCCAGTTGAAAACTTTTTCTGGAAAATGCAAGCATATTAGGAAAGTTTATGTTTGTGTTTTTATTTGTTTTACAGTTAAGGCTATCCATTTGGAAATAGTTAGCGACTTAATAACGGAAGCCTTTCTTGCAGCTTTAAAATGGTTTGTGGCCAGAAGAGGGTGACCCATTGAGATCCATAGTGATAATGGTCGGAACTTTGTAGGGTCAAATAATGAATTAAGAAAAATACTTAAAGCATTATTTAAGGGTAAAATGGAAGGAATAATGGATTTTTTGTCTAAAGAACAAATCAAATGGAACTTTAACCCACCTTCCGCACCACATTTTGGTGGTTTGTGGGAGGCGGGGGTTAAATCTTTAAAATACCATTTAAAGAGAGTAATTGGTAATTCAATTTTAAGTCACATGAAGAATTTCTGACACTTATAGTTCAAATTGAAGCGGTTCTTAATTCTCGACCAATTTGTCCTCTGTCTAATGATTTGAATGATACCGAAATCTTAACTCCTGCACATTTTCTGATTGTGATCATCATTGGTTGAAATACCTGATCCTGATTACACTGAGATCCCCATGAATAGATTAAGACGATGGCAGTTGGTACAAAGGATGAACCAACATTTTTGGCGTAAATGGTCTTCAGAATATTTAAATAGACTGCAAAAGAGACCCAAATGGTGTAAGGGCAATATAGGTTTGAAAGAAGGGGATTTAGTGTTAGTTAAACCCTCAGAGAATTCAGACACTTTAAAATGGCATTTGGCACGCATTTTAAAATTGCACCCTGGTAAGGATAATTTAGTCAGAGTAGTGACTTTAAAGGATAACCAGGGAATTTATAAAAGACCAGTCACTAAAATTGCCAATTTACCATATGTCAATTGATTTTGTCATTAGAATTGTATTGATAATTATTATTGAATCTTTATTGAATTGTTATTGTCATGTATTCTTACTAAATTATTGTACCTTTTATTATAATAATCTAGTTTTTTCATTGATATAAAATTATTTTATAAGAAATCCTATACGTATAATAAAATATTTTCAATTTTTACTGTGGAATCAATAGTATCTGCAAGATTTTCACGCAATATTTCCTCTTATTCAGAAATCCAATCTTCAAATTTTGTTTTCCACACTACGCTGCTTCAACTAATTCCATTTTTAAATTATAGATACCTGGCCACATAAATTCAGTTAACTCCATTGTTTCAAATTCTATTTTGTATGGGTATAAAGTAAAGTGAAATGTATTTTCCAAACTGTTAAATTGATTGAATCTCTCTTTAAAATTTTGTATTTCCAGTATATTCATTACATATTTTTTAATTGCATTTTCTTAAATGTCAACAGAGTTTTAAAAAATTATTGCTTTTTGAAAATGTTTTTGTAGTTGAGGAAAATATTTCATGATTTTCATTTCCAAATCCTTAGTAAAGAGATGTCAAGTTTCGTCATAAATATTTTAATATTTTGAAACATTGTTAAAACAATTAATCCATGTTTTTTATTCAGTTCATTAAAATTCTGATTGATGTCTCATAGAAACATTTAATCAGTTGATTAATGTATATTGGATAATTCATCGATACTGTTGTCTTTTTCAACTAAAAAGATCTAGATTTCTTCTAATAACGTTATAAAGCGATGAAGGACTTGGCCGAAACTAAGCCATAGCACGTTGTTGTATGTCAAAATCCCTGAATATTGGCATTCAATTTCTCTAAGAATTGTACAAATTGCCTTTTATAAACAGCTCTTGAGTTTATAAAGTTGGTTATTTTTATAACAAATGACAGTATAATGGAAAATGTTTTTAAACCATGCTTCGCAAATAAAACTTGCTGGTATATTATACAATGAAATTCAATCAGGAAATGTGAGATATTTTGCTTAAGATGCTGACTAAATCCAATTTTTCCCCCTACCATTCTAGGTGCACCGTCTTTTATTACAGAAACTATTCTCTGAAAGTCAGTATCCATTTCTTTAAATGCAATATCAAATTCTGCAAAAATATCAAGACTGGTACACTTTCCTTTCAACGTTATCAGCTTCATTAACTCTTCTTTCCTTATACTTCCAAACTTATACCCAAAACTGCAAATTGAACTCAAAACTCATCTAATGCAATTGAATACATTTCTGCATAACTTAAGGCGTTATGTATTTGATTACTCGATATTTAGTTATATTGCGACTTATAGGAAACTCATTTATACGCTTTATAATCAAGCATTTTTCTTTAAAATCAGCAAACAATGTAGGACTGCATTCTAAAAACGCTTTTTTTACAAGTTCTTCTTCTGAAAAAGGTTTCTTGTTGCGAGCAATGGGCAACTTGGAAACTAGCAGCTGTAATGTTATTTTTTGGAACCAAAAAGCTTTTTTTTAAACACTGCTTTGAGAAAAATTCTCTCTTTTTTTCTTTTGTAAAAATATGTTTTTCTTTCTTCATATGTCGACATACCGAGATTAGAATGCAACGTTTCAAAATGTGTTTTTACATTATATGTTCGTGCAATTACTTTTTCATTACAAATTATTTGTATAACCTTTTTATTCATTTCAATTGATCCATATCTATGAAACTATTCAGTTTGATATGGCCAGGAATTTGTATGGCTTGTTTTTAGTTTTTTAACCACCGAGATAGTACAGGGTTACAATTAAAAATATTTATAATCGGAATACAATAATTCGAGAAGAAATTTTGTGTGTGTGTGTGTGTATTAACATACCTATATATATATATATATATATATATAATACACATACACAATGCTTTTAAATGCGTTCGAAATGTAAGTTCAACACTGGTACTGACTGGTGCAAGCGCCTTAAATTGCAAGCCAAAAATTGCTATTATCGAGAATAAGAGACGTGTTGGCATCTCACAACAGTGAGGGGACGATACAAGTGCTATGGAAGTCTCTTTCTACAAACATAACTGAACATAAGCCTACAAAAGTGCATTTCATCCGAAGAAAGTGCTTTGGTTATTTGCTTTGGTTTGTCGATTTTTTTTCCATCAAACAAAATGTGAGTAAAACTACACATTTTGTTTGATATTTTGTAAACACTTTTGCTTCATTTCAAGTACTACATATTCTCATATACATTTGTTGTCATTTGCGTAACTTTGGAACTGTAATGATCAAGCTGAAGGTTATAGAGATAACTTAAATAGTAGAATAAAAAATAATCCACACAAGTTAGAAGAACTAAATAAACCCATGTAAACAAAGAAGTGGTTGCGCAGCAATCGTGGGTCAGTTAAAAAGCTTGCGTGAGTCAGTCGCTGACCCACGGGTCGTAGGTTCACCATCATTGTTATAGGGGTTCCGTGAGCTGAAAAAGTTTGAAGACCACTTCCTTAAGCCATACTCCTATTCACGCTTGAAAGTTTGTGGTGGGATATATATTGAACACATTTCGTACTATAATGCTAAATGAATTCTTTTCACTCGTTTAAATGAAACACTGTTACTTTATAGATTATTTAAATTGTTTGAGATGTATAAATAAAATTGTATGTAGTTGTCATACAAACAAATATGAACATTGGGACATTTTCCTCTCCGAAAAGGCTTCTATGATTAGGTTTCTGTTTTTAATATTAGGCGAAGACAGCCTTGGAGTCAAAAATAAGCACATGTCGAAACTCATACTCTTAGATAAATATACCTGGTCATATTTCGTCAGTCCTGTTTCGTTGGTGTTAAAGACGGGATCACACAAGTAATAAATAGCATACAGGACCACTCCATAAACCGCACATGAAAGAAAGAGACCCGTAACAGGTAATATGCTAATCAAAAGAGTTCTAAAAATAAAAAAAAATTAGTTTCAGCAAAGCTAAAAAAATTATCATTACATTCTTTTTAAAAAAATCTGATTTTTTCCCCAGTTGTTCAATATTTCTAAAAGACTCGAGGTAAAAAATATGCAGTTAATTAAATTCCACGAAATAAGGAAAACTGAAATTAATGACATCAGTTTTGTATAGTCTTTTTAGCGCGTTTTTCACGTAGTGGAACAAAAGCGCTATTAGGACGTAAATTTCGTCTTCGTTCCATATTTTGTCGTACCTATTTCTCAACCAATAAGCAACCAATTGACCTCGGGTTTTTCGGCATTTGGTCGCATTTGTGCCCTAGATGAGCCGAATCATATTTAAATTTTCCCAAAGTTTTCCCAAATTTTCCTACAAATTTTCCTGAATTTTGCTAGTTTTGCTTTTTTATAGTGCTGATACAGATTTGTGTCATTATTTCTTTTCAGCTCAATAGTAGTACATTTAGAGGAGTGGTACAGTACACACACACTACTTTCTGTTAGTAAAAAGTTCATTAGTTGCATTATTGTAAAATACAACATGTGAAAAACGCGCTAAAATTACTTGGCCATGCCAATGATTGATATCTTGTTTAATTGTTTCCGGCAAATATTTCAGTTTATTTTCTAGTTTTTTTTAAAAGATCAATTGATAGAATTTATTTATAACATAATAGCAGAATAGTAAGATATCGAAAAAATATAAATCATTCGTAAATGTTTGTAATTCTACTACAAATATTTCCATTATGAATTTTTAAAATATAGCATATTATCTTAGATTAGTAATTAGAATCAAAGCTTAAATTCTATTATTTGAAAATTTATAGATTAATTTATTTCTATAGCTTTTCTAAAATTGATTAATTTTCAGTGACGCATGAATACTAATTCCCCTCCCCCCTAAGTTTTATGATCATTGGTGAAATAAATTAGAAGTTTAGAGATTAAATAAATAAGCTGTTTTCAATATGTTAAAATTTTTTTAGATGTTTATCTCCTTTTTTTTAATTATAAATTACCTGTAAAATGCTTGTAATTTATATGATGTTTCTGAAAAAATTTGAAAATTTGAAAAAAAAATTCGTTAAAATCTAAAAAAGAATTAAGTTTAAAAGTATAGACGTGATATTTTTAACATCGTACAATCAACATTTTCTTAAAAGAGATTTTATAGTCCTACATGAATATCTATATTTAAGTATTTTAATCTCGAAACACAGAATTCAATTAAAAAATTATTTCCTTAAAGGAAAAAAGTTAAATTTTTTAAACATTGAATGCATAAATTTTTTGACACAAAAATTTCCTTTTTTTTTAAGTCCCTTTTGCCAAACTTATAAAATTTTAATTTTAAGAAAAAATATTACCATTTTAACAATGGAACTTTAATTAGAAATACTTTTCCATTAATTTTTTACAGAATTAAATATACGACACATAAAAGAATTCTTTAAGAACCCTCTTAATAAAGTATATGAACTAGAAATATTATTTAACATTTGTTTTTTCGTTTATTTTTGCATTATAATAAAGGATACAATTTCTAACAGAAGTTTGGAAACACTAAATACAGGTGGTTTTCAAAATATGTAAACAGCTTTTACATAGTGTTTGTGAAGTGCTTTCGTATAAGCAAAATACAAATATATCTACCAGAAACAAGGGTATTTTTCTGTCTTTATGAGGCTGTTATTAAGTTTCGGTGTGGATTTTTTACATAACACAGAATGTCTGACTCCCATAATTTCAGATATGGCATTTATATGTATTGTGGATGGTGCCTAGCAGGAAAATCCTTCAAACATAACCTTTAGCCTTGAGAGTGTTTTTCGGGAAAACAGAATGCAGATAAAATCACACATTTACATGAATGTTCCTAGAGCCACGACCCAATATTATTTACCCACTTTAGTTTAGTTTGGAATGCAAAGACAGCAGCCTATATAGATCGGCAACCTTTCTATGGGATAGTTCTCGATATATGCAAGGAATGATTTAATATTCTATTGAACACTATAGGGTGATTTTTTTAAAAACTGGCATTATTCAGAGTCACCTGTAGCATGATTCAACAACCGCAATGGCAACAAACTTGGTACGGAGACTAAAGATTATTTGGGAAACATGATTCTGTAAATAATAATAATAATAATAATCACCGATATGGGTGTGTTTACGGCGTTGTTGCAGTTTACCAAAGCAAGCATCAGTATAAAACATGGGAATGAAAGCTAAATCCAAATTTATGCTTTCATATGCAACAATAATGCCAGTAATTTGGGCTATAAAAGCATTTAAAGAACTCCAAAGCATAGTATTCTCAGCTGAAGTGAGCCAGTTAAAGAGAATGGACTCACATTGCCAGAATTATTTATAGCTTCTAGTAAGCTTAGAGCCCGACAGAAGCTATGGAAGGGGGCTTTATCATCTAGTACTTTGAAAGGAATGATTAAGAAGTTCGAAGAAACAGTCACATTTCGCAGAAAGAGGAAGTAAACCTATGTTAGAAAAGACGATAACAGTGCTGCAATTGTAATAGTCGATGTATCACATGGAACCATTGTTGGTATCCCAGAAAGTGTGGCACATTCCTTGTTGAGTATGGCCGTTGGAAAAATTGTGCAGAGAGTACATGGTGTAGTCTCTGAGAACGTGGTCAAATTCCTCGTCGGAGAAACGACTGTAGTGAAGTAAACTTAACATTTCTTTTCATTTTGTATGTATCAGGTAGGAATGTACATATCAGAGATAAAGATCACAAGCAGCAGCATTTGAAAACTACATATTGTGGAGAAATTTTGTTCCAGAGTGGAGACAAATGGATCTATATATACTTGTCATACAACTGGTTTGCGGGTAAGCAGTGATGGTTCAGGACGATTGAAATGGCAAAAGCTTAGGAAATTGGTCTCATTTAGAAGTGCGAGCCGTGATTTGACTTTTATGGGCAAAGAATGTGTCCGCATCTGACATTCACAGTCAAATCGTAGAAGTTTATGGTGAAGAAGCAATGAGCAGACAGCATGTAGCGAAATGGTGTCACTCTTTTCAATCAGGCAGACATGATGTCGAAAATCGCAATATGGTAGAGAGCGGCCGGCCAAGTTCTTCAACGACAAAAATCAAAAAGGCACAAATTGAAGAAATGATTCAAAATGATTGACGACCAGTTTCTGAATGAAATCTCGTCAAAGCTGGGACTGAGCTATGGCAGCGTGCAGCATATTGTTTCTGATGTGCTGCAATATTCCAAGACAGTGCTGTGAAAACATCCGCTGAGACCTGGCTCAATTTGAACATGGGCCTGATTTCTACGAAGAAGGGTTAAACTATTTGATTCTGCATTCTGATAAATGTTTAAATAGACTTGGTGATGATGTCGAAATGTGATAGACATGAATGTTTCTCAATTCCCTTTTGTGTTTCCTGTCTATTATTAATAAATATTTCTTTATTCGACTTGTAACCTATTTTCCTGACCATCTCTCTTATTGTTTTTTTTATTAAAATTTTTTTTGTAATACTATTTGCTTTGAACCCCTATTGATGATTTTTAAACTAACTCCCCCCCCCCCTTCTTTTATTAGATCGAGCAACAGGTGACTCGAAATAGAGTTAGCTTTAAAAAAATTCCCCTGTATATCTGATTTGTGTAATTCTATTTCCAAATGCACTGCATACAAAAGGTGCTCCTATGTCTTATGAATAAAGTCTTTTGTATTTTTCTATCGTATTTGCATTATTTTGATAACCACCTGCTTCATTATAGAACAGTTTTTTCAAATAAACTATTTCTCAAATAAATTATTAAATCTTATTAAATAAATCCTTTAATAATATACTGGTGCATGAAAGAATATTAAATGTTATTTTTTGTCAAATTATATTTATACACCTACCTCTGTGCTCTTTTGACATTACTCAAACTAAGTAGCCTTTGAATTTCTACTTGGTTAGTACCATAGCCACCGAATCCATAACATATGCCAAATAGTAGTCCATTCCAAAAAGAATATCTTTTAAAAAGATCCACTTGAAAGCTAGAAAATAAATGCATAATTATTAATGCTCGTGTAATGAATTAATATTGCGTGTTGGCGCCACTGCTTGGCGATCTTTTCGCATGGAATATAATAACTTTTTCAATAATTACCAAAACATTTAATACGTCAAGATGCAACACCTAAAGTTACCATACCAACCCTTCTCTATACCTGGTTGGAATTCATTCAATGTAAGATTTTTATTAAACGAATAAATTTTTTGAAGCTCTATTAAATTCTACATAAATAATTAAATGAACACATGTTTCTTAAAAGAATCTGGAGATTTTCTATTTATCTTGCATATAATCCGCAGCCTTAGACATTATTAATAACTTGAAACATTGAACTTTAGAGACTATTTCAAAATGAATAATACTAAAACAAAACTAAAAATTAAGCATTGAGTAAAAAAAAAATTTTTTTTTTGAACAACATTGGTTGTTTTCCAGCAAAATATAAAGTTTTTAATAAATTGAGAATAATTATTTTGATATAAATTGTACTCATGTAACAATATAAACAAGAGCGCAAATTTTGTCAATGATATATATATATATTAAAACAGTTTTCATTATCTTATTCCCATAAGTCACAAATCAATGATCTTCATGTACCATATCGAATTAGGAAATTATAATAATAAAAAATATTTCTTAAGATATATCAGTTTAAAATTTTTTTTTTGATTTCTTGTAGGGATTTAATTTTTACGAAAAAAACTTACACTTAGTTGCTTTCTTTCAAAATTATATTTCTTTATGAATGGAAGCAAATGCAAAAAAATCCAAGGAAAAATATTATATATATATTTAAATTAGGTATATATATAAAACAGATTTGAATACATATATAGGGCTGGAAACATAATTAATTTTGATAAAAGTAGCATTTGGCTTGGTGATAACAGATATTACTTAATAATGTTTCAAATTTCGCAAGATATGATTGAAATTCAGAATATTTAGTTTCTATAAGTAAAAATATATTGAAATTTTTAAAAAACGAGGTTGTTCTTCCTTTTTTACTCTTCCTTGTAATAAGTAAATAAATAATTAAAAAATTACACTTCAGTTTTTAAGCAAATTACTATACAGTTATAATGAAAAAAATCTACAAGCATTTTCTTAAATTAAAAATGTATTTTTAATTAAATTTGTTGCTGGTCTCTAAAATAAACTTCAAAATTACGTTTTAAGATATATAAAGTAAATTTCGAAAACTCTCTTTGAAATGCATGCCATCATTACTCATATCCCCATCATAGTTTAAGCACATCAAATTTCGCTCAACTCAATTTTTCTGTTTTTGTGTTGCAGTGCGCACACACAAATACACACTTTTTTATGAATATAAATTGATGAACTCTGAAGTTCAGTTTCTTTGTTAAATGAACTTTCTTAAAAAAAAAGAACTTTACCTCCTCTTTTAAAGCAATAAATGTTGCTTAATAATTAATGAAACTTTGCTGACAAATAATAAATATTTAGTTAAAAATAACAATAAAGCAACCTGGTTGATTTTACAGATTTATTTTTATATTTTGTGTGTGTGTGTCTCCTTCAATAATTTCAATGCATAATTATATCAGTTAAAATTATCTATAAACTGATTCACTGACTTGAAAGCCAATCGTCCTCCTTCACTTGCTCTGTCAATGATGTTTGTTATTCCACCAGCTTCTTTAATTCCTGCTATATAGAGAGTAATTATAGTGGTGATCATTAAGAGTCCTTGCAAAACATCTGTCCATAAAACAGCTTTCAAACCACCCTGAATACAGAAGGTGAAAAAATTATTGTACAATTTACCAGTTTTAGCGTATTTACAAAACTAAAGCACATATTAGCGAAATAATGCAGAAATACAATTTAAAAATGAATTGCGTTCTATGAATTATTTTAAGTTCAAATATCGATAAAAAATTAACGTGAATAATGACTGAGTTATACTTTTATTTATTTTGTAAATGAAAGTTCAACGATTTTTTTAAAAGAAATAGAGCGAAATATAAATTTTCAAATTATTTATAGAATTCATATAGTCCAGGGGTGGGAAAATAGCGATCCACGTGCCCCATGCGAGCTGCAAAGAATTTTTTTTTGAGATACAAAAAGACGGTCAGAAAAACAGACATAGAGAAAATGTTTTCTGTATTTGGGTCAACATATATTTGTGAGCTTGAGGAAGTGAGTGAATATTAACTTCACACCATTCAGCTACTCGGGGGCTTTTGACGACGGACCTCGTAATTTTGAACCATGCTCACGTGACGATTACGACACCTGTGAGTAGGCACCACCTCTCCAAACTTCCCCACCACCCCAACGGGAGGATGTTTGAGCTTTCGACAGATTTAACCAGCATCGTCCCCTCCCCTTACACAGCGGGTCTGCAGTGGCACTAGAACTCGAACTCACGGCACGCCGGCGACGAGTCCGTAACCTTGACCACTAGACTACTAAGCATAAGAGCATTGCCCACAAACATTTCAGGTTTCTGCGTAAGAATGGTGGTGACGTTATACAGCGAATGTACTCAAAATTAAAAAATATAACTTGAAAGTATAGGTACGCGATATATGTCAGTGCGCGTTATACGCCGGATTTTACGGTACGTTTTTTTTTATGCGTATAAAATGCAACTCAAAGTTGAAATAAGTTTGTTTTGTAATCTCTTTAAAACATTAACAAATAATCTATGGAAAGAAGTTATAGTGGCATTAATAATTTTTACTTACTATGGTGCAATAAAATGCACAAATTGATCCAAATAATATTATCGCTACTTCCATGGATATGTCGGTTACTGCGTTTAATGCTAGAACTGGAGAATACAAAACAGAACCCATCCATAGTATCTGGAAAAAAATGCATTTATTTAATCTTTTTAAAAACTAGTCTCGAAAAATTAAAATGAGTTGTCATTATACTCACCATTTGCAGAATGAATATGGCTGATACTAGATATCTTGTGGGTTTGCCGTAACGTAATTCTAAAAACTAAAATATTTTATTAAAATCAGTAAAATATTATTAAGTGCATATTAATAAACTTAGTTTTAATTAAGTTTGGTTTAACTAAAAATGTACGTATTTGAATGAAACTTCCGAAAATACTTTTCCGAATATCGTGACCAATGGTGTTATTGGTAAATTTCAAATTTCGCTTTCCTGGCGTATATTTTGTAAGCAATTTTATTTCGAACAATATATCGATTACTATGATCTCATTTTGATAAAAAAGTTCGATGATAATTCTTACAAAAATTTCTGGTTATTCATAATAGTTAATAACGAGTCCCAAAGTTATAAACAGTCGACTCTCGATAATTCGAAGTTGGAGGGACCAATGAAAAACTTCGAATTATCAAGAGGGTAGAAAAAAATTCCCCAAATGCATGATGAGAAATTTTTTTCTTACACATAAATTTGAAACTATGTAAAAAAACAAAAATTATGCATATGAATAAAATTATTTTAAAGTATTTTTAAAAAGCACAAACAAAACAGTATAAATATTGTACAGAATTTAAAAGTCCTGTGTTAAATTAACATATTTAATACATTCATACACAATCCCACGCATCTCTTCTCCACAACAGCGGACCATCCTTGCTGAACACATGTGTAGCAAGGCTACGTGTTAAATGAAAGATGTAGACGGCTGACAGTAGGTGCGGTTGGTCTATTGTCCACTTAAAGAAATGAAAACAATAAGTGTCTTTTCGCCTGAGGAACCTGAAAACACTAAGAAGGGGTAGCAGACAGGTGGTCATCAAAGGGCCTACGTTACAGGGGAGACAGGCAGAGACAACACAATGCAAAACTTGTAAGCTCCCACCTGTTTATTATAGGACTCTAGATAGTAAGTGTTCGAGTGGTCGAGAATTTTATAAGATAACTTCTTCGAATTATAGCGCATTGTAGTCTGGCCAGCCACAGATTTTACTTCGAATTATTGAGTGTACTAAAACGCATTGCTTTAGTTCGAAATAAGCGTTTTTCTAGGGACTGAGCATATACTTCGAATTATCGAGAGGTTCATATTATCGAAGGTTTGAATTATCGAGAGTCGACTGTATATATAAATATACAATGGTGTATTAAATTTGTAAGAATTCTATAAAACTGAAACACATGTGATATTTTTTAAAAAATATTTACCATCTGATTTCTGAAATATTCGAGAATTTCCAATAAAATAGATTTCATGTGAGCAATTTGATCCAATAGAAGGAAACAGGTTTTCTATTTGATTCAGAATTACTCTTATTTCACTGTCATTGTCACAAACTGATAAGATAATTTTTTTTCGAAGTAGATATATTTTAAGTAGAATAGTGTGTGTAAGATACAAAATGTTAGGAATAATATATAAAATTATTTGTGTGTGTGATCTCTTCTTGCCTATTCCTCCCTTCCGAAATACACTTAAATTTCTATTAAGATTGACTTTTTATATATGAGCAGAAACTCTTAAATCTTATGCATTTATATATTGTAAACCATCAGTTACATACAGGCTGCAGATCAACATCTGACTTAACACTCTTACTTCAGCGGGTTTTTTTTTTGCATCTATATGTATTTTTTTCCCTATAAGACAGGTGGTATAGGCAAATTTAGGGGAAGTTTGCCTGGCCTTTAAACTATATGTTTAACCCTACAATCTTGGTTCCTAAGATTAAGAATTTGGCATTATAATTTTCTGCAGCCATTTAATTTAAATAAATACTGTCTTGTTATGCTTCTATTTATAGTGTAGCTTTAAATTAGATTTGTGGTAATTTAGTATATGATTTTATATCTAGCTATCTATCCTCATAAAGGTGATCGAAGCGTCGGAACCAGTATCAGCAAAACAGATGCGCTTGTAAAATGTTCGAGAGCAACAGTTATTAATGTTTACAGAAAGGGGATTCCCAAGCTAAAAACTGGGACTCAACGTCAGGATTGTGGTCATCACAGGCTACTGAAAGTTCACTTTGAAAGGAGAATTGAGAAAGCTGTGGAGTCCAACTGAAGAGCAATCGTACTTATATTTGCGGGTAATCTTAATCAAGGAGCAACTGCGAGCATTTCTGAACGAGCCGTTCTCCGCACATTACATCGAAACAGCTATGGTAGCTGACGATCTGTGTTCTAAATTCTTTATTGAAAGCCTTGAACAAGAGCAGACATGTGTAGTTCATAAAGGTGCACAATGATTGGATTGTAGATCCAATCCACTTTGGTTTGGTTGATCTGACAAAAGTTGGACTTACCAACTTTTTTTTATCACTGCGGACCGGTCAACGTTTGATAATTTTTCTGCGGCCTGCTGAGGAGAGGGGTGGAGAGGCGTTGACTGTTTATATTTTAGATTTGATTTAATAATTTTAATTTAATTGTATTTAAACATGCTTTCAGAATAAAACATTGTTATACCAAAAATGAATATGAAAGGAATAATGTGATATCTATACAAGAGAATACACAAACCCGAGAGAAATTCAACACAGTAAATTAAATGAAAATAATTTAATCCTTGTGCTACCGGTACTATTTGATCCACAGACCAGCACTAGTCCGATGTCCGGAGTTTGGGGACCACTGCTGTAGATTACTAGAAAAGGTACGTTATCACTTATACCATGGAGATGACTTGGTGTGAAGATGGAGAAAACAAAACGAAAGCATGGTCGCATCTACATTACCACCACTCTTTAAGCTGACAGAGGCAGTATTGTGGTGTGGGAGATATTTTAAGGATTCTTTTATTCGTGTGAAAGAATGTCTGAAGTCCTAAAAGTACTTAAGTGTTATCGCAGATCAAGTACCTCCTTTTATGTTTTTAGAGATGTATACTTTCAGTAGGACAATGCTCCCCACTATACTGCTGGCATTCTCCACAGACGGTTCAAAAGACATGACGAAAATTTTACCTTGCCTAGATTTCATTTTGCATGCGTAGTCACCAAACCTCAAGCCAATTGAGAATCTGTGGGATGAAACCAAACTGGGCATATCTCCTGGCTGGATCCAGTACCATTCAATTTGAAGGCAGGCATTCGAAATTGCAATTCATCGGATGTGGTCTCAAATTCCTCATTCCACTTATCAACAAACTCATAGAGTTCATGCCAAGAAGGACCCGTGCAGTATGAGGAACAAAATGTGGTCAAATATTGTATTGAAGGGGTGGTCATAGTAACTTGAACATATTGAATAAATCAAATTTTAGATAAAACAATTAAAAATGTTATTTGCTAAATTTGGTAAAGAAGAGTTTTAGCACCAACGGTACATGTTACTTGAATGTTATATATATATATATATATATATATGTATATAATCAAAATTTCTCTACAAGAGAGAGATGAATAAACATGATTAAAACTGAAAAGAATTGAAATTGCAAGATAACCAGACAACAGAATTTATATACATATATATAAGTATGATACGTTTAATAATTTAGCGTTCAGTAATGCATTATAAAAGTTAACGATATATAATTATATGCTATTATATGTTGATGTAATAATGTTGTATTGTACTGTATACTATATTAAAGAGTGATGTCAATATGTAAATATATTTTTTTACACGGGTGTTGAAGCATGTTGTACTAATTTATCACTACTTTAATTTAAAATGGGGTCAAACGACACCTGAATATTATGACTAGACAAAAAGTCCACTTGATGGTTAAAAAGTTGCAAATTAATTGTATTTAAGAAAGAGAAATATGAATTTTTAATATGTTGATAAATCAAATAAATAAAGTTATGTTATTCGATTCCTAATTGAGTTATTTCTGAAAGCATAAATATAAAAAAGTATGAATTATTTTCTAATAGTTATTTAAAATCATAAGGAAAATTCGATCCTAATTTATATATAAGTTAAAAACAAATACACGCACACGCGCGTCGTGAAAATAAAATAAATTCTACTTATTATATGTTCAACAAGAGTAATAAAACTCCATCTGACTTGATGGATGTCATTTCGAAATTCAGTTATACAGGATGTGTAAGATATTTTCATTCTCGAAAATAAAAATTAATTACTTACTTCATATGATGTAGACACACCACATTGAAAGTAGACCGGTAAAATTACATAGACAGCCAGCACCATTCCAAATGGAATGCCGAGTGACATCATACATAGTTGTATACCATACCTATAGCTTTCAGCTGGGTTACCTAATATAGAAATAGGAGATATCATTGTAGCAGCTGTAGACATTATCACCGGAAACATAGACATGTTTTTTCCCGCCATTAGGTATTCTTTTGTAGTTTGTTGCTTTTCGCCAAACAATCGAAATCTTATGCCTATAATTGTAGAAATTAAAAGAGACCCAATAATAACCGCATAGTCAGTCACGCCTAAATGATATTTAAAAGCCATTTTATCAAAATATTCTGGTCTTAAAAGCACACACTTTCAGATTCAAGTCAGAATGGCAAATTTTTTTTTCTTTTTCTGGAACTTTATATACTGGCATCATCTGTAGTGGTAGAAGAAAAAGTTAACTTATAGCTTTTTTCGTCAAGACGCTATTGAGAAATGTTCAGTCTTGTTAGAGTCCAATTTATTATTTTAGTTTTGTAATTTGTCTTATTGATTCATGCAAGAGTTTCAGTAAATTAATTACCGTTTCGAAGATAATTGAGCAGATTCATTCTTTGTTGGATGAGTTATGCCACATCAATAAGTAAGCTTTAAACAAAAGAAGTTGTCAAACATAAATATGACGTATTACGTCTATTTACGTTTGTTATTACTTTTAATGAGAAGAATAACTTGCATGTAAATTTCATTATAGTTTTTCTAAAAAAATATCAATTTATTTTATACAGCTTTTAATTTTTATACCTAAATTCATAGACAAAGTAACTTCATCACATTATGATTTTTTTCTATATTTTGAAAATTGTTAAGAGTTGTATATATATATATATATATATAAACGCTTGTTATGCACCACATATTTTAGTTGTTGAGCCACATAATATTTAAGACGTTTATTTTTTGAAGGTTAGCAATAAATTAAAAAAGGAAGAAGTTTTTCTTAAAAGTTATTGGCAAAAAAAAGTAAATAAAAATAGAATAAATTTAAAAATAAATTTTATAAGAAGATAAGGTTAAAAAAAACAGGATTATTTAAAATTTGAAATGAGTAATTCTACTAAATTAATTAATAATTAAATCTCTATATGCTATCTGCTTAATTGAACATAAGTTTTATCGATTTTAACTTGAAAACGTATTTATTAAGTAACTGAGGATTGAAAATTATTTCAGACTTAAATTCTGAGCTTCGAAGATCACATTAGTCCGATACCAGGATTTACGAAACAGAAATTGAAGAATATATTTTTCGTAAATTAAAACTAACACTAACCCTTTCAGTATGCATGCAAATTAGATTATTGAATGAAAAAATCAAAGCATTCAAGAAGACATAAAAACGTCATATTGTTGCCGCTACATATTGTACTGAAATGAATTAAATTTAGTTTTTATGGAATTTTTTCCTTTAATAAATAGATAAAAATACTCACATCATTTACCAAATTAGAACTAATTTTGAGCTACCCTCAAATAACATAAACGAAAAAAAAGTAATTGAGATTTTTAAGAGATCTTAATGTGGAGATCTCTATTGGACTCCTTTACGCACCAAACAAAAATAAAATACTTACGCTTTTTCTCTAATTTACTTTTCTTAAGTTTATTTGCATGGTAAAGAAGATAATTGGAAAAATATTAAAACTTGTCCCTACAAAAATGTGTTTACTAAAACACCTCATTACGTACAGAGCTACTAGGCATTCTCATTCGGTTACACGTAAATTGAAATTAAATTGTGCGATATGCAATACTCAAGCAAAATAATTTTTTTAACGCGAACTATTTACCTATATATATACACACTGGTGTACAAAAGTTAAGCATAAATCGTAAAATGCGAAAAACATGGAGTAAATATTCGTAAAATTATTCCAAATTTCTTGCGGATATTAATTGGGCGAAGAAGAAACATTGGGTTTATGCAAAACTTTTCAGTCGACTACATCCTGCGCGAAACACCGACGCATGTCGGAACGCGGAGAAACTGATTCACGCAGCATAGGCAGTTCTGACAAGTTTCGTGCAACTGCTGTGCGAAGGAACGTTGTTAACCATCAAACAAGGTGAATGATGGCCCAAAGACGCCAAATGGACATGTTTACTAAAGGAAGAATCGTTGGAATGCTGGAATCTTCACGATCACAAACCGAAGTGTCTCGAATTCTGAATTCAGTCTGTGATCTCAAGACTGTGGCAGAGGTTTCAAAGAACAGGAGATGTTACACGACAACCAGTATCAGGTCGACCAAGAGTCACAACCCCTCGCCAAGACCGATATCTGGTAATTAGTGCGCGACGTCAGAGGCGCAGTACTGCCAGAGCACAGGGTTCGGCGCTCACAGTCGCCACAGAAATACGAATTTCGAGACAAACTGTTTACAGGAGACTCAATCATGCTGGCATGTATGCCAGAAGAGCAGCAGTTTGCAATTCCTTCACGTCTGCGCATAAACGCGCTCGTTTGAACTGGAGTTTGAAACATCAACATAGGAGTGTGGGAGAGTGGGCCAATGTGATGTTCAGTGACGAGTCTCGGTTTAGTCTGAGTAGTGATTCTCGGCGGGTAACGATATGGAGAGAATGTGGAACACGTTTTGAACCAAGAAACATAACGGAAAGACATCATTTTCCATCAAGGGAAGTAATGGTATGGGCAGGCATCATAATGGACGGCCGCACAGACCTCCATTTCTTTGACACGGGGTCTGTGAATGCTCAAAGATACAGAGACGAAGTTCTTGAGCCTTATGTTCGCTTGTTTCGAGGTGCTGTCGGTTCTGACTTCATATTCATAGCTGATAATGCGCCATGTCACCGAGTGGTGCTGATTGATGACTTCCTTGAAATGGAAAACATCCAGCGTATGTGGTGGCCTGATTTAAATCCTATCGAGCATGTATGGGATATGCTCGGGAGACAAATCGCAGCCCTTTCGCACCCACCAAGCTCCGTTACAGAACTGAAGAGAGCTCTCCAAGAAGCTTGGAACCGTTTGAGCCCACAACTCATTCATCATCTCATAGCAAGTATGTTAAATCGCTGTGCAGCGTGCCTGGCTGTCAGAGGTGACCACACACCTTATTAAACTGCAGCATCAGTATTTTATTTAATGTTTTCTTTCATTTTTTCTTTAAAGTGTGAATCCTTGCTATGCTCAGTTTTCTTTCAAACTGCTATTTTTGGATAATAAAATTAATTATTATCATTCTTTTGATTTGCTTCCTTATTTTATAACCATTTTACACTCGCATATCACGTTTCCCACCATTGTGATTTACAGTTCCTTCTTTATTCACATAATTATCAATTATGCTTAACTTTTGGACACCAGTGTGTATATACATATAAGTGTGTGGCAACATGTTGTTTAATTTGGCATGAGTGTTTGATTTGAGCCACTATCTTTCCGGTTCACAGCTACACCGTCTGTACGTTAGACCAGTGACACTCAACCTGCAGTCCACGGGCCGCATTTGGCCCACCGGACATTTCTGAGTGGCCCGGTCATGGTCCATTGCACTAAGAAATTCAATTTTTTAAGAACAATGCTTTAAAGATTTAGAGAGAAATCCTATCCATCAAACAATCACTTATTTTAATTTTACTATAGATGTAGTGCTGGTACGAATTGCGAGAAATTTTTTCTTCTTTTTGTAATTGTAACCGTTAGTGATAACAAATAACACAGTGGAAAAGCAACCATTTTATGGGTGAATCTAATTTTTAGTGAACAGTCATGTCATCCTAGCGAAAAATATCTAAGGAATATATATTGTTTCAAGACAATTGGATATTGACTATTTCGCAGAGAAAAATAAACATGCATCAACAACTTGTCTGGTTTGTCGTGAAATGTTACATTAAGAAATATAATTTTGTTAGTCTCTTTACCACAATGCACAAATCTTTTAATGGCTCTTTTTCTTGAGGATTTCTTTCAAGGTGAGATAAATTGGCTTTCTTAAAAAAAATCTTTGAAACAGCTGCAAATTTTTTATGGGGGGGGGATCACATTGATGAAAAGGAATCGAAATTACCTCATACCTGGACGAAAAATGCATAAAACCTATTTTTTGTGAGTTGAGTTTGATAGAGTTTAATGTAGTTTTAAAATAAAATCCAAAATTATAAGTTTTAATTTGATCATTCTAAATTTTAAGTATCCTTGATCTTATAGCGTCGCCTTTCCCCATTAATTCTCATGTTGCGGCCCGCGTGAAAAAGTTATATGTATGTGAGCCGGTGGTAAAAAAGGTTGAGTGCCTCTGCGTTAGACGAATAGAACGAAAAATAATCCATACTCGTGGAATGTTCTTTAATTCGTGCACTTCGCTATTTTTGCGACCTGTAAGAGAATGGAACACCACAAACCTTCTTCTTAGAGAAGAAAATATTTTTTGTTGTTGAGATGATAATGGATTTTCTATGCGATACATATACAGGATGTTTCCGAACTCGACTGACAAATTTAGAAGGGGTTGGGGGATAGTAGGCAGCATGTGGACCTCAAATCACCATAGAACGACCACGTTTAATCGGATAAATTCGCAAAAACAGTTACGAAGGGTGTGATGTCGAGTGGAATGAAAAGGGGCAATATAAGAGGTAAGGAATACCTTTATTAGACGTAACTCATGTTTACAATACGAGTAATGCATAACAGTTCGACGTCAGAAATGCAACAAGGGTCTATCACAGGAATTGTTCGAAGTTGCGGCCGCGTGGTTCATAGAACAGCCGACACCGACAGACGAAGGATAATCGCGGACGCGTTCAAATAAATCCTGCGTGTTGCTGATGTCAACTGAAGCAAAAAGGTTTTGTGACGTGAGATCCTCCACTTTAGCCATTGGCATCTCATACGCAAGTGATTTCAGGTGCCCTCATAAGAAGATATCCAAAAATTGCGATACAGGAAGCGCGGAGGGCAAGTAACAGGTTCACAGCGTCCAATCCACCTCTCGGGACATGCAACATGGGGGTGGTTATGCCCCACAATCGAAAATCTGCTGGTGCATGAACAAAATATTCTAGTGCGCAGTGGCCGATAATCCCTGTAGCAACTTCGGGAAGACGTGCGTAGGAAAACAAGGTATTTTGCTCCATTAGGCAGTTGGGCAGTATATGTATATCCCCGCATTCGAGTGACCATTCCTCTCGTCTGACTCATCGTCCTCTCGACGGCTACTATTATAACGATTTTCACCCACTAAACGTGATTTTAGACCCCATGTTCTATTTTGATTTGCCATCTCTATACTGCCTACTATCATTCCTCTAAATGTGTCAGTCGAATTTGGCAACACCCTGTAGAAAAGGCTGCTTTCTAGCCTTTACTGCAATTTGTATACATCCCTAGTAGGATTTAAAAGTCGTTTCTGACCTTTTGTCAATCTCTTGTTGTGGTGGTGTGAGTGAGTGAATATTAACGTCACCCTTTTCAGCAACACGAGGGCTTTTGGCGACGAGCATTGTAATTTTGAACCATGGTCAAATGATGAGGACGACATCTGAGCTTGAGCTGGCACCCCCTTCTCCTAACTACCACACCACACCAAAGGAAGGACGTTTGAGCTCTCGACAGATTTAACGTGCATCACTTCCCTACACGGCTGGTCTTCAGTAGTACTGGGCACGAACTCGTGACATGCCTGCCATGATCCGATACCTTGACCACTAGGCTACCGCAGCCATTTGTTGAGGTGGCAGGTTTGGTTGGCACGCGTTCACATGTTTTTAAAAATTTATTCTCCAAAGAGGGCATACTCAATCAACAGTGTCAGGCGGTGTTACCATTTAGTATTCAATATCACGGCCACTAATGTTACGGCTTGCTGCCTCAAGTGCATAAAAAGTTTTAAAATTTATGATTTGTTCATTTATTTTTAAATAAATTGCGCATATTTTAAAATTCTCAGCATAAAAGTAATTACAGTCGAACTTCCATGCAACAAACCTCTATATTGCGAATTTTTCTATTTTTTTTTTCTTCTTTCTGGAACTAAAAGCACATTTCACGATTTTCTTCCTAAAATAGCCTCCCAATAGAGCGAAGTGCATTATCTATAGAAAGAACTTTTTTCTTGTGTGTGTGTGTGTGTGATTCAATTTTTTCTTCTTGTTTTAAGTATTTTTGGACATTTCAAGTTATTCTCCCTTTTAACACATTTTATGGAAATCTTAAAGGGAGTTTTGGTACATTGCAAAGATGTGAAGCGTATTAGTTTACAAAGCATTTTTTCAATAAAAAAAAACTCAAACACACAATTAACAGATTTTATGAGTAATTAAATTTAAAGACTCATGTGGTAATGTATGTTAAGAATCTCAAATAAAAAAAATGTATGTTTAAAATTACTTGTATGCTTTAAATTAGGAAATGTCCTTAAAATTCACTAATTTTAACTTAAAATTTTTTCTTAATGTTGATAATCCAGTATATTCAACGATATTCTTTTTCTTGTTTACCTTGCAGTTTTTCTTTCTTTCCTTTTGTTTGATGGCTAAGATATATAAAATACATAAATATTAACTTACAAAAGAGTGTAAACAATTACTTTTTTAATATATAGTGTTTATGAATTTAAAATTTGTTTGATGGGTTTATAAAGTACATAAAAGATGAACTTCTATGTAACGAACTTTCCATATAACGAGCTTTTTTCGGGATTTAGTGACTTCGTCATATAGAGGTCCGTCTGTTATATCAAAAATGCTAATTTCTTGAAATATGACACAAAACGTAACTAATTTAAATCGTGTTTAGCCGTCGTGAATAACAGTTAAAATTAGTTTTATTGTGGGATATGGTGCACAATAAAGGCTATTATCCCCGTCGTGAATAAGTCATCAATTTTAGTATAGTAATAGCTTAAATTCATATCACATAATCTTACTTGTCATAAGACTTTTATACCAGTTTCTATTTTTAGAAATATAATGCCTTGAATCGTTATACGGATTTTGGTTACACTCAGTGATATTTCTGTACTTGGCATTAATTTTTTGTCATTTTTGAAATGGAGCTCTTATACTTGGAGTTAATTCTGATACTCGGTAATATAATTAACGACACATTTAATGTTTTTTATTATTGATTACGATGGATTGTTGCTATTTATGTAATAAATAATTAAAATGACAGAAATATGTTCAAATTAAAACATGAGTTTACATTATATACGTGCCTTTCCTCTATAAAAAAAATATTTTACATTTCCTGCAGCGCTTTTGCTTCTACATATACAGAAAGAGCAAATTGCAAAGTATTCTTTTTCTCAAGTCGTAATTGTACTTAAAAAATTGTTCCATTTCTGACAGTTAGTTATTGATATAAGAATCATTTTATGCTCATAAAAATTCGCAGTGAATTCCAACAGTTTTATATATATTTTTTCTTCAATTATATTTCCTCGAATCCTTTCCAAGCGGAGGTCGTTAACGCTTACGATAAACTAATGAGTAACATAAATTCATTGTGTTTTCTTCCCTTCTGATCTAATTTAATCATTACGTAAAAGATGTCAGGGATTCAATTAAATTTTTCCAAGCAATTTTTTTGTAATTGAAGGTTGTGGGTAATCAAAGGGAGTACAGAGGTGTCCCTCGATAACATGGTTAATTCGTACCGTGCTATGTATTTAAATATTATAATTTATTTATTTATAAAATTAACTATGTATGTACATAATATAAATCAGGGAAATATATACCGTGTTGTATTCAAACCGTGTTTCGAGTGGTATCCAAACCGTGTTATACGAAATTTTGAAATAATATAAATGAAGGCAATGTGTACCGTTTTATATCGAAATCAAGCCTTAATGTGTAACATTTTATGATAGCTAAAATTTCGTTCTAATGAAACGTACACATGAAAAAGTAAATCAACTTCAGGTTTTTAATCAAAAACAAAAATATAAATACAAAAATTAAAAATACAGCAAAAAATACATATTATAAATTTATAAATATATATTACAAAAATATATTTATAATTAAAATTATATTCACAAAATTATTAATTATTATTATTATAAAATAAATAAAATAGCATATTAGGATCAAAAATTAATTTTCATCATCACTCTTATTTGAAATTACAGCTAATCTATTTTTTTTCTCTCAAAGTTGGTTGAAACTCCTCCTTTTCACTAGTTATTTCTCCATCATTACAAAAATTATTTGACGCTGCTGCAATTACTTGTCTGTTTGGATTTTGCAATTGTTTTAGAATTTCTCTATGAGAAGCTAAAGAACTTTACAATTCTCTTTTAAATTTTCTGCTTCGTACTACTAAAGTAATAAAGTTGGAAACTCCCCGGATTGAACGCAATTGAAAAAAAAATCCAGTTGGGAATATCTCTTATTGAACGAAAATGATAATTAATTTTTTAAAAATCGTATTATATCAAAACAGTTTAATGTTAAATTCGAGTTTTGCGCCGTGTAATACCGTATCCCGCGCGCGCGCGTGTTATAATAATAACAACAAATTTCATATCGTGTACCATCGAGACCGTGTTTTACGGGTACCCATGTTATATGAGAGACTCCTGTTTTCGTTTTGAATATAATTAAAATAAATATTTGCTCAAAAAATACTTATCCATAATTCTATATATTTTTGATTTTCTAATTTCTATGCTATTTTGAAGAACCAAATACCTAAGACGCTGAAATTCCTATCACTTGGTTGTCGGTTCAAACAGTATAGAGGAGTTTTTAAACTGTAACTTTTTCATATTATTATATTAGAAAATGGGGAATAAAATTACACACGTCCGTGGCATTCCTCAAACTACACGTGCTCGCTGGGGGAGGGGGGGGGGGGGTGCTAAATGTGTAACAGCGATCACCGTTATCCGAGCTTCTAAGTGATCGCTACAAGTTTAGAAATACACCTCAGGTTTTCTAAATCTAAAAGAAAACATCATTTTCAGGGCGAAGACAACCACCTCCGCCTTTTGTTTTGGAACGCTGGTGGACTAAACAAATATAAATTCTCCGAGATAAAAACGAATTGTTTAAAACTAGATGCAGACATTACCATATTGTTGAAGCAGACACCTCAATTGATGCTACACATTTTTATCAAGTACAGGACTATTCTTCATTTTTAATCAAAAGATCAAAACAAATTGCCTATGGTATAATTGTTTTCATACGTGACTCCATTGTGAGCAAAAATACTGTCATTTATAAGATGAACATCCACGGCAAACTTGAAGCAATATACATAGATGCCTGGAAGAATGGGATCCACTTTAAAGTTGTTGGCCTTCATAACCCTCCCAACAACGTGTTAGACCTCGAGAGAATCGCCGTCATAAGCGGTCACCATAACACTGTCATTGTTGGAGATTTCAACGCTCTCTCAATTCGATGGGGTTACCCCAACACAAGTGCGACTGGTAAAGCTGTTGAAGAACACCTGGACAAATCTGCTATCATAAGAATCTCAGCAAGACTTACTTTCTTGTCTTACGGTGGTCATTCCAATACTCCAGATCTTGCATTAACTCACGTAAACCTGTCACACATGATAACACTCTCTCTAAGAGATCCCGGTCATGGAAACGGTCATCGCGTTATGTACCTACAGGTCAATTACAAATGTCCATAATCTAAGCCACGAAAGCTCATTCACTGGAATTTCAAGAAGTCGCAATTGGACAGGTATTACCAACTTTATGATGAATATGTCACCGAAGATCTAATAAACTATAACCCTGAAAAATCTGCTGAACTCTTTTTTAAAGTAATTTTACATGCAGCTAAAGAAAGCATACCCAGGGGACAAGTCAACAAGCACTTACCCGCCTGGAATAAATTCTTGAACCTTCTGAAGCCAGAAAGAAACGCAGCGAAATGCAGAGCTGAAAATTCCCACAATATCTCAGACTGCATACTTCTAAGAAAAGCTCAATCTAAACTGAAACGTTCCATCATTCTTTCCAAGAGAGATATGGATCATTATAGGCTATAGCCTACAGATCATTTGCTGCTAACCTAGACTTCAGAAAAGCTGGGGCGCACAGGTTAGTATCTCGCATTAACAACGAAAAGTTATTTCATCACAAGGAACCAATAAAAGCAAATGGCAAGTTACTTACCAGCCCCACAAAAGTTGCTCCTTCCCTCAGTAAGAATTATGCAGCAATCATTAGGATTCACATTACTGTAAAAGACCGAAAATAGATTTACGACAAAGGTCCTTCCTCGAGCCCAACTGAAAACACACAAGGCTCTCTCCTCTTAAAAAAAGACTTTTCTTACAACGAGCTGCTTCTTGCGACCAATTTTGCGAAGAAAAGAAAGTCTGCCGGACCTGATGAGGCTCTCTCAGAACTCATTATTAACCTTAGCTCGATGGCTTTGAGAACTTTCCTTAAAACACTAGTACCCCACCAATGAAAAAAAACCAGAAATAATCTCATTGCTGAAGAAAGGGAAACCTGCAAACAGTCTTGAAAGCTATAGGCCCCTTTTACTCACAAAAGTTTGCTGTGAGTTACTGAGAAAATAGTTGAACGCAGACTTCGACAGCTTTTGGAGTCAAAAGACGCCATTAGTGACTGTCAAGCAGGATTTTAAAGGCACAGATCCACTATAGACCAAGTTATGAAACTCACTCAGGCAGTAAAAGACGGCTTTCACCGAAAGCAATCCATCCTTGCTATATTGGTTGATTTCAAAGCGGCATATGACAATGTGTGGCGTCATATGCTGCTCCATGAGCTGAAGAAACATGGAGCAGCCGGAAATTTATTGAACTGGGTTCAGAGTTTCCTCTCACAGCGCAACATTCGATGCAGGTTTATAAATGCCACCTCTGCCTGGAAACTGCTGCTTCAGGGCTTGGGTCAGGGAGTAGATCTTAGTTGTCTTCTCTTTAACATCATGATAGATGATTTAGAGACAGCCATTGAAAAGGTCCCTGGAATTTCTTTCCTCTTCTTTGCTGACGATGTGGTAATTTGGGCCACGGGCAGTAACATTCACTCCTTGGAAGATACTTTGAAGAGCTTCCTACTTAATCTGGCAACATGGGTCAACATCAACAAAATAGAAGTCAGTGTTGAGAAGACAGTTTCCCAACTCTTCACTTTGTCTACCACTCAACGTCTTTTCCACTTGGAATATAAAGTACTTCCTCTTAAACAGGTGCCCTTGTACAAATACCTTGGAATCAATCTCGACAGTAAGCTGCACTGGGGCATCGCAGAAACATCAGAATCTCCTGAAGTGGTTAACTGCTACCAACTGGGGAGATACCCAGGATGTTTTATCCACAGTTTATAAAACCTATGTCCATCGAGTGTTGGACTATAGTTGTGAAGTTGTGACCCTGGCAAGCACAACCAACCTTGAAAAGTACGAAGTTGTTCAGAACAGTGCCCTCAGAATTATAACCGGTGTAGCCAAATCAACTCCAATTACAGTAATGCAACTCCAGACAGGCATCGATAGTCGTAGAGACAAATTCACTCACAAATTTTGAGAGAGAGCCAGAAGAGTAGATTGAAGGTACTGGAATGAGTACAGATGTGCAAAAGACTCAAGACTCAGACTTCTCCTCTTTCATATGGGGAACTTCTTATGAAGAAATACCGACTTCCACTATTAATGACTCGCCGTGCTCCTATGCAGTTCTACTCCATAGTCGCTACTGCCCTTTCATCTAAACGGCTCAACCTAAATAACATAAGACTGATGCTACTCCTGACAAGCTAAATTCCTGCGCTCTGGAAAAGATAGAACAAAGATATCCAGCGAATGAGTGACTTCATTTGTACACTGTTGGCTCATACCTGCCAGAAACAAACGAAGCCGGCGCGGGATGGTTCTGTCGGCTGTTTGAGGGCTCATTGGCAGAGAGAAAAAACGCCACCAACTACGATGGCGAGGTATTGGTTGCCTTTGAAGCTACAATGAAATTACTATCTGCTGGCCTAGCTCCTGCAAAAGTTGTCTTCTTCATTGACTCCCAAGCTGCAATTTTAACTTTAAGCAGTAATACACCAACTGACTACCTCAACACAATTCAGTGCTTAATTAAAATTGCGGAGCTAATCTCATATGGCTGGACTGTGGCCTTACAGTGGGTCCCAAGCCATGTTGGAATCCCCGGCAATGAGAGAGCCAACCAAAAAGTCAAACAGGAAGCCGAGTCGTCTCAGCCGGAAGTCCTCATAGTTCACAGAAGAGCAAAGAGCATTATATTTCCACATTCATTGACAAATATACTACCATCACCCAAAAAACCAAGTGCCTTGGAAAGCCATGGGAAACTCTGGCAATTGTGGATTCAATCTCGAGGTACCTGGAGATAGCAGAGGCTGTTGCACATTTTCGCCTAACCACCAGACGAGAGTTTTTGGGAGTATATTGGCCACTGGCTTGGCCTGGCTGCTGACGAGGCCTGCCCACTCTTTGGTCATGCCTGAATGGATGGCGACCACCTGGCCCAATGCACTAGATTTGCTGAATACCCGACTGACGACATCGTCAGTTGGTACTGGGAGACTCGGTGTCAAATAGTTAAGAAGCCAAGCACGGGTGTTTGATAAATAAATAAATAATATTAGAAAATTTTCTTTAGTTAGTTCTTTTAATTTGATGTAAACTTTTTCATTGTAAGACTAATTATCGCATCCAATTCTGGAAACTTTAATTTAACATTAATTTTTTTATTTAAATTTTTTTAACTATTAAATTTTTTTAAAATATTCAGTTTATTGAATAAATTTTTTGAGGCACAGTAAAATAATTAAGATTACTGCATATTTTCGGAACCATTAATTTTCAAAAACGTATAAATAAATATTTTTTTGTATTTTGTGTCACTTGAATTAGAATTACATAAAAAATTATTTTAAGATTATTACAATAAAAAACCATTTAACTGCAATGTTTTTGACAAAAAATGGGGAAAAAATGACATATTTTCAAAACATTCTTCTATTATGAAAAATATTTCTATATATAATAGTATTTTTAAAATATATAACTAAGACTCTTCAGGGTTTGAACTAGTATTTTGGAAAAAATTAACATTTTCATTGTGAGTATTAATTAAAAAAATAATCGATGTCTTTTATTTGAGAAAAATTTCTCCACTCTCTTGACATATTACAATATGAATATAAATCCACTTCTCAATTATATATATCAAAAATCCTGATTCAGAAGCTATGTACAAAAGTATTAATTATATGTAGGTAAAACGTTTTTATATATTGTAGAAACATATTCCATAAAAGAATTATTTGAAAATGTGTCATTTTTAGAAAAAAATTGCATTACAGTAATTTTTTTTATTGTGAAATATATATTCTTAAAATGTTTTTTCAAAAATACTCGAATTCAAGTGACACGGAAGTATCAAACAAATTATTCTTTTGTATGCTTTTGTAAAGTCACCTTTCTGAACATATAGACCTTTAATACAAAAAATGATAAACATTTAGTTAAATACTCATTTCATGTTGATTGGAAACTATAAATTTAATCCGAGCCAATAACTATTAAGTTCTCTCAATAAAGTGAAAGGATTGTAAGCAAACTTTTCTTAAATTTTTTCAATGGAAATCTTATGCACAATAAATAGCAATTGTTATTTGAAATGTGACTTCTGCTTCACATTCGTACAAATTGAAATTCATGTTTCTTCTTGCAACAACGCGTTCTTTGCTTCTTTTTTTCGAAAGTAGCTCGTCTCGAATTTGTTCGTTAGTGAATGTTCATTGAAGAAGATAAATGGTTGCCCAAGAACACTTCATAACATATATCGTAAATTTTTTTGAATAAAGCGATTATTACGACGTGTTCTTCTTTTAAACTGTCAATTATTGATCACAATAACAGTCTCTTCCATAAATTATTAAATACCAATTTATATATTTTTGGTGTTCTTTCTTTCTTTTGGTGTGTACGAGCTTATAAGGCTTTCAAATGAAAGAAAACAGATACAAAACTTTTAATTCTTGAAAATATTAAATCATATTTTGGTTTTATTACGATGTAAAGAATATCATACTTTGAATTACTACTATTTTGCTTTATCAATTAGTTATTTCCTATACATTACATTTTTTCCATGTGCTTAATCTCTTATCTTTAATACTAAGTGGATTTTTAAATTGATCTTTTAAAGCGAAAACTGCTTATATATATATACAGGGTGTCCAGCCTTAATGTGCCCCAATAGCTAATTCCCGAACCGTTCGGTTTAGATATGTACTTCCAATTTGAAAAATGTTCTTAAAAAGCTAAAGAATGTTTTTACGTGCTTTTCGAACCATTAAACCTATTTAGAAAAAATTACAAAAATTAAATTTTTATACGGTTTTCAGGTCCTATCACTTATATTTAGGAAAAGATGCAGTACACAAAAACATTGTAAACACAAAAAGTTTCATTTTATTACGATAAAAACTGGCCGAGTTATGGAACTTTGAAAATCGTATATTTCCTCAATTTTCGCGGCCATTTTTAAGAAGCTAGTAAGGAGCCGTGTCTCCAAAGTGAAATTAATTGGAACTCTGCCAGGAAACTTTCGCTCTTGCACGTTACTCTTATGTAAATCGTTTTTAAATTTAAAAGTACATAAATTACGTTAATAATACAATAATTGAGTACTTAAGAAATAAAATTTATTCTGTATACGTGTAAAATATAAAAAAAAAATATTTTGGACGAAGAAAACATTTTAAAAGCAGTTTAAAAAAATAGACTTATTTGCTGCGGCTTCTGTCTGATTTGCTGCGTTTTTGCTGATCATGACGACCGTTAAAAATCTGTACTGTAGTCGCTTGCAATTGCATACAGTTGTATTCTAATATTACGAATTCTAGTACGGGAGAACGAGATGTATACAAATGAAGAAACTGCGAAATGGTACTGTTTTATGGGCAGTGTAATCGAAATAAGATAGAGGCAGCAAGACTTTATGCCATTTAATTTCCCACTCGAAGACATCCATCTTATAGCCCAATGGCCCGTGCTGTTCAGCGCTTGTATAAAATTGGGAGTTGTCATAGACGTATTCCCTTGTCTCGTGCCTTCACTATTATTTAAGTTAATTTGGTCATTCTGATATAATAAAGCCCCTAATTCATGATTGGCGCAGCATTCCACATTATACTATAATTTGAACGGCAAATCCTGTATTATTTTGCTGCTATTTGTTAAAACAAGGTGTTTTAATCTTTTCGGTACAAGTTGTATTTCTGTAATTTAACTTTTATTGTTTGCCATACAACCAAACAAATTGTCAATCTATGATGTTTACTACGATGTTTCAATATTACTATGATGTTTTTCTTTTGCTCTTTCTGTAGATAGTGAATTACTGTTGTCTAAGTTCAATGTATATACGACCCCTTTTCTGAGCAATTCAGATGCTTCCATTTTATGTAGGCATAACTCGGTCAGTTTTTATCGTAATAAAATGAAACTTTTTGTGTTTACTTTGTTTTTGTGTACAGCATCTTTTCCTAAATATAAGTGATAGGACCTGAGGACCATATAAAAATTTAATTTTGTAATTTTTTTCTAAATGGGTTTTTTGGTTCGAAAAGAACGTAAAAACATTCTTTAGCTTTTTAAAAACATTTTTCAAACTGGAAGTATATATCTAAACCCAACGGTTCGGGAATTAGCTATTGGGTCACATTAAGGTTGGACACCCTGTATATAAAACCAAAAGATTGCACTAAATATAAGGTAGTATACGTATTACAACCAAATGAGTTTCCATCAATACAGCGATTCTAATACGAGAGAAGTTTCTTCTTAAATAGCATCTTTCATCATAGATTAGAATAAACAAATAATTCGTTTCTATTTAATCCTCTTTACTACGAATTGATTTTCATTCATATCAGTACTGTCTTTCGCCATTTTGGGTGTTGTGTAATTGTGATTATATAAGTATTGATAAGTTTCACGAAGTTTCATCTTTTCTGAAAGAAATGTTGCATCATTTCTGCAGTGAACTCGCATAAGCTAATGAACAGTCGAACCTCCATATTACTAACCCCTATTGCAAATTTTTCTATATATCGCACTTTATCCTGGAACCAAGAGCATTTCATGATTTTCTTCATAAAATAACCTCCCAATAGCGAAGTGCATTTTCTATGTAACGAACTTTTTTTCTTGTGATTCAATTTTCTCTCTCTCTACTTTTTAAGTATTTCTGGACATTTCAAGCTGTCATAAATGTTGAACTGGTATTATTAGGAGCCTAACTCGCCGAGTGTAATAGAATTCTGATCGTTTCATCCAAGAACTTCACCAGTGTGGACTTTCTAACGAAGCTCACAGACACAAGATTGAATAGTTTCTCAGCAGCTTCACTTCGAGTATTTTTTGAACAAATTCTTTTTGGATTCTTATAAGTATTGTTTTAAGACGTTTCTTAAACCTCCTTTTCTCTCTTTTATATTTCAACATCTGCCCTTATACTTTGAAACGAGTTTATATCCATTCTACCCTGTGACCCAGCAAAAGGTGTGGGAGGAGTTAAAGGATCATACGACATGATGAATTCCAATTATTTTATTTATCACAATAATCAACTCAAACGCAAATAACACTTTAAATAAGATAATTTAGTCACGCAATAGAGAGAAGAGACGAGATTCGTGCTTGGGGAGAATATGTTCAATACTGCGGCTTTTCTCCTTAATAGTACTTTACACAGAGCTTACGTATTTAATGTTCTTACTACTATTTTAACACTCTAAACATAAACGTAATATAAGGTGACAGTACTGGCTTTATGCAGTCTTCTAATCAATTGCTATTAACTCTATCTTCCTGGCTATAATCTTTTACAAAGACTTTTAAATCCAATCTGGTAAATTTCACCTTGTAAATATCTTGTCACCTCTGGTTAGCTAAACTTATCACTTTCTTCCTTTTTGTTTACCTATTCTCATCACTGCGAATTCACTAACTATTCACTATTCTCTTCACTTCTAATCCCGTTACAATTCACAAAATCTTTACCTCGTGAAGTAGGCATATATATAAAAAACTAAATTTGCATATCACGTTTCCTTTTTTTAGGAGAAGATTGGTTAAAATTTGCTGGCTTCAAAGAATTTCCAAGAGGATTAGTTGAAGGACGCGTATAGATCCATCACAACTTTTCTAATAAGGTTAAATTATGAAAGAGTAATGTTTTCCTTTTTTTGTCAATAAAATTTCAAAATCAGGATCTATGCTAAATTATGTCACACACACACACAGTTTTTCTGAATACTTTTATTACTTCAAGACAAAGGTCGCCCTATCTTAAAGCCCCCAAATAAGTATTTAATAAAATTGCTTCACAAAGAATGAATTCACTGTTATCACTGAAGAAAATTCTTTTTTAAATCGTGGTAATTGAGTGCTTTACTATGTTCCATTTGCAATACATCTTAGCTATATTGCATATTATACCTATTTTCTGAATTAAGGACGCTGGAAACTTATACATATATTAAAATTTAAAATTAATCCTTAACCCTTTAATAACAGGATTTGTTGTTAATATATTACTTTTGTAAGCAATCCAGGAGTACTTTTATTCGTTATTTATGTGCAGCACAATAACGTATCCTAAAAAATTTATATATGTGTGTGTGAGTGTATGTTGTTAATGTTTCCCTTTCTCAATTTTTTTGAAAAAAAAATTAAAATATTAAGCTAAATAAATGGTTTAGTTTCTAAATATCTTATATATAAATCAAATCACCACTTTTCTTGAGCGATCTAAAAATCTTACAACCCATTTCTTATGTATTAAATCAATCTTAAAATTTCGTATTTTGGGCAGGTATCAAAGTTAAAAGAAAAATAAAAAAAAATTATGAAATAATTCTTTATTTTTCGTTTTGAATATTGTGCGTACACATCACTTAGAATGAGAAAGCAATTTCATCTGCTTGACTCTCTTGTTACTCTGGTTTTGGAGATAATTCATGCTGTAAACTAGAAACTAAACATTCTGAACAGCCCAAATAACCACTTATGTTCAATACAATTTCGAAATAGTTAAAATTACCTTTAATTAGTAACAAAGAGAGCCAAACACATTGTCAATGTTAAAAAAAAATGAAAAGTCGAAAAGAACGTTTTTTAAACTTTGGCACTTTTGTGTAAGTTTGATCAAAATTTCATAGAGCTGGTAATTCAATTTTTTCTTCTGAATTTTTTGGCTGTTCATTCTTTTGAGTTTCAAAGTTGGTTCCTTTAATCCAAAATCGAGCAACTGGACTGAGGCACTTTGAAGTAGGTGGGATGGCATTGTGTCTCCAACCTAAAAACAATATAATGTTATATAGGATGAAGGGTGATTCAAAATACATGTGACTAATTTTAAAGGATATAGGGCTACTACAAATATCTTTGTTCAGATATTTCTGGATGCAAGTAAAATGCGTGTCTCATTTTTAATGCATAGGAAAGACATGGAAGCGAAAAAAAAAAGATAAGAAAAGGATATTAAAAGTAATATAGATTGGTTTAGCTACAGCATGAATTACGGCAATACGTACAACAATATTTTTCGTAATGGAAGATCTAAACAGTAATACACATTTTTTAAAATTGACAGAGCGATCGATGAACGTTTTCAAAGCCGCAAATACATTGGACACAAGATCACCTTCAACGATTATGCGATCAATGAGATCCCCATCAGAATGACCATAAGAAACATTTACAATATGATACTAATCACACTTCATAAGGCACTTTGTTAATGATGCTGCGCGAGTACTTATTCATGATGCTGTAACTAAGCAATGTGTGATTCATTCGTGTTTTTTCATCATCGCAGAGGCCTTCTATCTTTAGGCATACACAGAACGTATATGATCTATAAGTGTCCTCAAAATCTTTCCATCCTTCCATCAAGTAGTTTGAGGGTAACACGAATGATGCAACTTCAGAATATTGAATCAAATATTCTGTATCTTTGATCCTTGCCTTCTGTCCCTTTTTCTTCTTTTCTTTTTGGTGCTCAATTCCGTCTTGATCGTAGACAATAGATCGTAGATTGATGACAATGTACAGGTGTCTTTCGTAAGTTAAACAGTGTTTTATTTGATCTGACGAAATGTGACCTTTTTTTAAAGTCATCCAAATAATATTGTCTACTTCTTTCTTTTAAAAGTTAAAGCATCATTCTCAACCTATGCATTCCCATACAAAACTATTGTAGCATGCTCGTGAATACCTTAAGGCAAAGGTGGGCATTAAGTCGATCGCGATCGACCAGTGGACCGCCGAGACATTTGAGGTGACCGCCTTTACTAATACCTAAGATGTGCATACTAAAAAAATGTATTTGTGGATCACCAATTCCAACTAATCTCGAGACAGGGTGGGCCACAACACCTTGAAAAAGTTAGAAGTAGCACGTGCGCAGGAAAAATCTGCCCACCCCTGCCTTAAGGTATCTGATTACTTGCGACAATTTTAAAAAAAATGGAGATATGGGGATTTTTTTGTGGTTTTTAGATTTGTTTAGTACATTTTAAGAAAAATATGCTAAAATTAAGAAGATAAAAAGAAATTATTATTACTTAAATGTGGGGAAAAATGGGTAAAAATTTACAAAAAATAACATAAATGCGGCTCATTTTGCACCAAAAGTTTATGAACAGATTTTCAATTTTTCAATTCTGATGTGTTGCTATGTTATTCATTTTTGAAAGGACGCATTCAGGATAAGAGATATTTCAATTTTTACAAAAACTAGAGCACTTTATCTTAGTTATAGTATGAAACTGCTTAAAATAACAGTGATTATATTCACATAAGATTTTGTAATAAAACAGTGACTGATAAATTTGAAGGTTAAAACACTTTTACTATTATACTGAGAACATACACAAAAAAATTCAGTTCATTATTTTCAAAACTTTTTTAGCAATCGCTGGCCCGTTTGAACATATAAAAAAAAAACACATTTCGAGTAAAACGCGTTTTAAAGTATGACATCTTACTTAAAGTGATGGCATTTGCTTTTACTAAAACACTTGTAGTTTTTGTTCTGGTGAACGAAAAATAATAAACTTGGTATTTTTTATAAAGCTAATAAGATGGTATATAAAATAAAATAACATTTTGTCAATTTTGGCAAAATTCACAATTTTAGGGTAGTCGGATACCTTATGGTTTGTCCTTAAATTTGTGAATCCCTCTGTTCACACATATCATTCGGCCAAAGAGTATGTTTTTTAGAAAACTTAAATGGTTAAAAATGTCCCACAAAACTATTCAATGAAAATTTCGAAATTTCAACCACGTGAAACCTTTTAATCTTTGTGGTTATGTTACTATATGTTGGCTCAGTAGAAACACTTAAATAAATGATATTTTTTTATAGTTAATTTTGTAGAAACAGGACAATAAGTGAGATAAATTTCATTTTTAAGTAGCTGTTTCAAGAAAGTGGAATTGATTTCAACAGTTTTTAACGTAGTTCCTTCTTATAAATTAAAGAAATACTAAGAAAACATGTTTTATTTGCCCGATGTTTGTTTTCCATCACAATTTCAGTATTTCTTGTAGACTTGTAAGGAAATTTTGTTGGATATAAGGGATGGTGTTTGATAAGATGAATATAAGAGAAAATCTGAAAGTCTTTATTTCTATTGTTAATATAAGGAAATGAAAACATGCAAATTAAAACATCAAAGGGGCCCATTTAGACCCTATGTCTGAAATATTAAATTCACTAACATTATGCATCTTTTTCTCAGAAATGGTGAAAGATAGAGCCCTGAAATTTTTAGTTAGAAGAGCCTGTTTTGAATATTTCAACAAGCCACTTTTTTCTAAGCAATAATAAAAACAGAATAATTAATTTTTTAATGAAATAACTTCTAAATTACACTTTTTGGTAAAATTTTTCTGCCTAAAATAAATAATTCTTAATTGGTGATCTAACTCTCAAGTTCAAGTATACATTATATCTTAATATAAATGTGATTATAAAATGAGTTGATAAGTTCCATAGATATTGAGCAAAAGAAGGCAGAACTTGAAAAATTCCTTTTTTTTTGAAAAATTAAAATATTTCCTTGATTCTTTTGGTAATGAATAAAAAGCAAAATTTAATAAAACCTTTTACATGAAGAATTACATCTTCATATAAAAGTAGGGTCATATCTGCTTTCTTCAAAAAATTCTTCAAGACTTTTTTTTACAGTTCTCTCTTTGTTGAATTCACATATGTATACACACACATATAGATATTTTTACTCAGTGTTTCTGCTCTTAATCAAAAATACATTCTTTGCTTTCATGTTTTCTTGTGACGATTAGGATGAATTTTAATCTCTGATAAAGTATTGAACTTATTGTAATTCCTACATTAAAGCAAGAATTAGCAACTAAAGCGTCACAAATACATTTTTTGGCTTAAGATTTCAGATGACACTACAGTTTTCCTTTCTTCATTTGGAACAAAATATGAAAAATTCAACAAAAATAAAATAAAAAATACACTCTATAATAATAATAACCCACGGTACACCAAGAAGAAGTTGACCGATTGTAATAAAATTTCGTATGCACAGACATTTATACCGAACATGCAAATTATTATAATTTGGTGTCCAATGAATAAATAGTGGAAGCTACAGCGCATCGGAACTGTGCACTCAGCAGGTGTCTATAAGAAGCGATTCTCTATCTGATGGTTACAATCTCTGTTGCATTGCGATTTAGGATACCTTTCAACGACTGAAAAAATGCCTCGCCGCAGGATTCGGGCTCATTACGAGCAACTGTCAAACTTTGAAAGAGGTCATATCGTTGGATTGAAAGAGGCTGGTTGGTCAAATCGGAGAATCGCTCGTCATATGGGTCGAAGCGTTGCAGCCATTAGAAGATGCTGGCAAGAATGGGTGGACAATGGCCGATTTCAGTGTCATCATAGTAGCCGTCTATCTAGGGCCACAGCAGATCGGGAGGACAGATTGATTGTCATATCAGCTGTCACAGCGCTTGATTCATCATTATCAACCATTAGACGTGCGATCCGCACACGAGTGTCCCCCATGACCATTCACAGATGGCTGATAGAGCGAAATTTGTGCTCGTACTGACAGCTACGCTACCTGCCACTCACTCCTGCACACTGTTGAGCCAGATTACAGTGGTGCTTGGCTCTATCAGGTTAGAATCGAGACGTATAGTGTTTAGAGACGAATCCTGCTTCTAACTGTGTCCTGACGTTCATCGAATGAGTGTCTGGAGACGCCCAGGACAGCGTGCCAATCCTGCTTTCACTATTGCACGCCACATGGCCCTCAACCAGGAGTAACGGTCTGAGGTGTCATTTCTTTTGAGAGCCGGACCATTTGAGTGTCATTTGAGGCACACTTACAGCCCAGCGGTACGTCGATGGCATTCAGAGAACAGTTTGCTACCGTTCCTCTTGCAATACCCTGTCCTTATATTTCAGCAAGATAATACTAGACCACATAAGTCACGTGTTGCTACGAACTGTCTTACAGGTTGTCAAATACTTGGTCAGCCAGATCACCAGATCTCTCTCCGATGGAGCATGTATGTGAAATGATGGGAATGCAACTGCAACTACCAGGGAATGTTGATGACCTGGCCCGACAATTGGAGCAAATTTGGCAAGAAATACCACAGGAGACCATCAGGGTACTTTATCGCTCTATGCCATTTTGTGCGGCAGCTTGCAACCAGGCTAGAGGTGGGTCACACACAGCACTTTATTGAACTCGTTAATTTTTAACTATGTAACTAAAATAAATCATTCAACTTTTTTGAAATTTTAATCACTTTTATTCTGTACGTAATCTTTCTAACTACCAATTTTTGTCTCTATCGAACTACTCGTTCTTGGTGTGTCGTTATTTTAGTTATAGAATGTATGCAGAAAGCAAAGCATTAACTGCTAACGACATGCTGGAAAAAATGTTTATGAACATTTTTTAAATGGCCAATATACTACGAAATGTCTTAAGAAAAACTGAAAATTTTCAACACTTTTGTTTTTTTTTGGAAATAATTCTCATACATCGTTGCAAAGATAAAGGTTTAATCTACTTAATGATAAGTAAAAATCGATTTTACAACTTAATTTCATTTAGCTGGTCTCCTTAGAAAACTTAGTATATTTTTCCGAAAAATTCTTACCTGTAAGTATCACTGTTACGAATACGACAAATAAAGTTGCGACAAATCCTATAGTTGAGAGCCACACAAATGATACTTTGTACAAGAAAAATGGTTCACTAAAATAATAAAAACAAATAATGGCATTTAATTTAATCATGCTTTATACATGCCCATTACACTTAAAATAGATATAAGAGATAGAAAAAACGAAGGAATTAAATAAATTAAGTAAAAAACAAAAGTAAGAATTTTTAGAATGTTTATTATTGACATCTTATAAAAAAGTTTTACTGATATATTGTAGATTATTGCTCTATATCTCTCACACACACACAATTTAAAACATGTTTTTTATTAATTTTAACTTAAAATATGATTTTAAGATTGTACATAAAGTGTTTTCCACGCATAATAAATAAAAGTCTTACCGATTTTCTAAAAAAAATTGAAATAAAAAAAAATTTAAGGAAAAATAGTACAGTATGTATGTAAAGAAACATCAAAATTAAATGGAAATCAGCAAATTAATGTAAAACAACATAGTTTGTTGCATGCATTTTTAATTTTAATTTCCTAATAAAATTTTAATATACTTGCCAGTCTCAATATAAAGTCGTCATTTTACATTAGACTTTCTTTTAAAAAATTGTGACTTTAGTTTTATTCGCAATTCCATTTGATATAAATTTCTCTGAAATCTATGCTTAACAGTTATCGCCATTACATATAATGTTAACCTGTCACTATATTACTAAATATTTTTCATTATACAACTGTTTATTTTCTATAAAGTAAAAACAGACTTAGAGCGCTTAAACTAAGTGTGCAAGATATTTTATTTACTTTAAAATATTTATCACTTTTTAAAATATTTATTACTTTTTAAAATATTTTATTTACTCGCATATAAAAATTATAACTTTAAATCCCGAGAAATTTAAAAAATATGCACGTTATATTTCTGATGAATGTACGGATGATGCAATGTATATTTTAAAATCAAAGTTTGATTTAAAATTACAATATCAGAATTATTGAATTAGAGTCGTGTTAAAAAATTTTTACTTGATGGAACTTACTTTTTAATAGTTGGCAAACTCGTAGACAAGCATTGCGTAAAATTGTTGCAAGCAATTGTCGAATTCTGTAATAAATAAGTTGTATTTGCAGGTTTTGGACAGCCACTAGCATCTAGAGGTAAAGGAGGGTAACTGTAACCGCTGATTTGGATTCCGCATCCAATCCAAGCTGTGATAACAACACCAAACAAAAGTCCAAATAAAATACACTAGAAAATGAAGATATGTTGATATTTATTAAACTATCAACATACTAAAGCAATTCGATTATGTTCAAATATACTACGGGACATTGAAAATGCAGCACCAATTAGGAGTGATCAAAAAGTGAAAAAACTCCGCAAACAGAGAAAGACGGCTACGAACAAGTGATGATTTTTTTGAAATAATACTCCTAACAGAGATAGGCACCTCAATAGGGTGTAAAGCAAATGCAAGCGGAGATACACGAAACAACATGTCTAGATACACAGTCAATGGGGGGCATGGATGGCGTCCAGAAGCATATGACCCTCCATTCCCTACCAACTAGTTCCCACAGTTTTCTTTGGCATATAAATGGTGCCTAATCACGTCGAAAGTGCATTGCTGAGAGATCAGGAGAGAAGAGTATAGTTAGAAAAGGATCTACACTTTTTTTACAGAGCACATTGCTTGGAGTGTGTGTCGAGATTTATCTTTCTAGTAAAAGACATTACGCACCACCCAGAAAGAAAATGAGGGCCATCCACAACAGTACATCCTCTATATATCGTTAGGCAATCATTATGCCATGAGTAAGTGAGTTCATTAATTTCACACCGTAAATCAAAATTATGGCAATCGGTGACGGGCCTAGTAATTTTAAACCTCTGTTGAATGACGAGAGGCTGGCACCCCCTTTTCCGATCTATCACAACATGCCAACTGGAAGACTTTGATTCTCGACAGATTCAACGTGCATCAGCTCCACTAGACGAGGTGTCTTCAGTGGTACTAGGGCTTGAACTCATAACACTTCGGCCACGAGTTCGTGACCATAGCCACTAAGCTACCACGGCCACATCATAGTATCTTGAAAATGAAACGGATGGGAAATGAGCTGTTTATCGTACGTGAAAGTGCTACAAGTCCTGATACCGCGTTGTCACACATTGAGGCCTAGTTAGAGCTGTGACCAGTCCACACTGCATTCATACGCGACGACTAAAATTAGACAAAGAGAAGCGTTACTCATTTGAAAAGGCGACCCTAAACCATTCTGTCGTCCATGTCGCTCTTGCTTGGTATCATAACAAAAAGGAATCATCTGTGTTGCGGTGGCCATTAAAAGATTGCCATCGACCCTACAGATGCAGGCCACTTGCAACCAATTGATAGTAACTATTCTGTTCAGCGTGTGCTGAATATTCTGAAACATAGTGGCAAAAATTGCTTGCGAGCCTCCAAGACATGTCGGTGGATCCACGTGTTTTGATGTCACACTGGCCTCATTTGTACCCTCAACCTTGTCATATTTCCTTCATTTAATCATCTTTGCCATAGCTGGTGCACTGTAAATACGTCTAAGTGGGTTGTCTACCGAGATTTGACATGATTACTCACCTGCTGTTTTCAATCCAGTCACCATGATCTTCGTAAAATCATCTGTGTGTTGGAAGTGCTTCCGTTGGTGGAGGCCTTGCTTTTTTGTTACTACACGTGTTCTCTGAGACAAGAAAAAATTCCACAATATTTCCTCGAGAGAAATAATGGGACGGGTATTGCCTTCCTTTTTGTATTTCAGTTTCTTTTCTATATATTTTCTCTCTTGTGATGTTTTTTGGGGAAATGTGCATTTTGCATCATTTGCATTACTTGATGAGGTACGTCTATTTTAAAATTTACACAATTTTTTGGCCACACCTTTGACTTGCATTTTCAATGTCTGTAGTGTATTCTACTTACCTACAAATAAGATTAAAATTAATTTAAAAATAGGTTGGTTCTTTTCAGTGTTTTACTTCAAAAGAAAATATTCTAAAATCGTATTCGGCATTATTAAATCTTGCAGTGTCCTTGATGCGACAGCAATAGCGATTAACTACATGGAATAAAAATATACATTGTCTTCTTAAAGTTAAACTACAACAAGTTTTTTTTTGTACCTAATTCGAAAACAAATGAACATAAAAATATAAATTTTGGAAGACTATGTTTTAAACAATGTTACTAAATGTTTTGCGTAATTTTAAAATCATGAATGATTTTTTTCTAAAGAATTACGTTTTTAGAAGTGTACAGTTTGATAGAAAAAAAATAACACAATTTTCTTGGACAAGTTTAATAAATAGGTTTTACTAAGAAACATGTTTGCCTTTACTTGCATTCGTGGAATTGATTAACACCCCACTATTAAATTGTCAACACTAAAATAGGAAACAATGTCAGAAATAGAGTACAATCCGTGCTCCTCATCTAAGACTGTCTTCATGTAATGTCGCCTGATGCAATTTTCAATTTTTGTATAAATACATGACGCGTGCGTGCTGTAATCTCCATTGTGTTATACATTTATTAAATTATATTCTGAAAATCTTGAAACATTTAAAAAAAATACAGAGCCTATCGTTTTAACACTTAAAATTTTTAAAATCCATTTAGCATTTTAAAATATAAAAGATGAAAAATGGAATCCATTTTACAACAGAAAAGAAATAGATCGAAATGCAAACCACTGAATAGCATTACGAATACACTGTTCTCTAAATGATAACTAATTCAGAATATATAATATATAAACTCTGGCCACTGTGGGTCCAATCCCGAGGCACCTGGAGAGAACTGAGGTTGTTGCCCGCTTTCGCCTAACCACCGGACATGACTTTTTGAGAGCACACCTCCTCTGTCTTGGCCTGCTGCTGACGAGGCCTGCCCACTCTGTGACCATACCAGAATGGATGGTGACCACTTGGTCCAATGCACTGGACTCGATGAATACCTGACTAACGGCATCGTCAGTCAGTACAGGGAGGCTCGGCGTCAAATGGTCGAGAAGCCAAGCACGGGCGTTGGATAAATAAATAAAGAATATAATATTAAGCATGTGAGCGCGTGCTTTATAGGTAAATATGCTCTGATTTTAAGATCTATTCAATAAGATTACACGATGATATTTTGAAGGATATAAGACAATTACCTATCTGCTAAAGATGGTGCCAAAAGCTTTCAATCAGATTATGTTCAGGAATTCTAATTTCCCATTCCTTTCAAACCAAATCTTCAAGATATAAATATACAAGCCTAAATCGGTGATGTTGCGCATCATAATCCTGAAGATGAATTCCTCTCCATTGTGTGTGTCAGGATATAACATCTTACATGAATTCTTTACTTTACATAATTATATTATTTTATATCATAACAAACATGCTGCGTAAATATTTCTAGTTCTGAATTCTTCGAACGAAATTTTAACGAAAATAATTTACGAAACTCCAACTTTTGTCACGCGAGTTTATTAAATACCTCATGTCTAATATGTAAGAGATAAACCAAGTATACAGTTATTGCTTATAATCATGCCTTTTTATGCAACTTTATTTGCAGTTTCTTAATAAGTTTATCAATGTTTTAATGAAAGTGACGAATTTATTGTAATACCTACAGAAGTGATTATTCAGGAATAACCTCATTCTTCCGGTTTACAGATTTATTGAAAATATTTTCAGGCTGTTAACTTTGATTTATAAATTAAACCAATCACATGTATTATGCGATAGATATGTCCTTCTAAAAAAGAAGCCATAAAACACGTCAAAAGAAGTATTAGTCGTACCTAGTAAATGTCGAGAACTATGAAGAATTTTGTATGCATGTGATTTATTATTATTTTTAAAATGTAGGATTAGTTATAAAGTAAGATCTGGAGAAACATACAGACATTTTAGAATGTGCAAGGAAGTTATTTACATTTTTATTTAACAAGGCATTTAAATCATTATAGAAGTCACTATTTTGAGCTACTGTAATGATGATATATTTCCTGACTGGGGAACATTAACACTTATCAAGACGTTGTTTAAATCTAGTGGAAATTAAAATTAATATGTAAAATATCATGTACATAATTTAAAACTTTCGATAATTTAAAGTATTTGAATGAAAATATATACTAGTGCTGTGAAATCCAAGGTTGTATCTAAATAAATTAAAAGACTAATCGTGTTTGACGCATGCTTTACGATGAATAAAAATATTAGCACATATTAATAAACAATGAAATAGTAAGAGCTTAAAGAATTAAAAATTTATACATTACAAAAAATTAAATTACTTTTTGGGAGCCTTTTCTGCAGAGGACTGCGATACAAAATACAGCAAACACAGGTCCTTCCACTATGGCGAGTACAGTGTTATTTACGGCAACCAAACTGTCCACTTTGGATATGACAAATGTGAAACAAATGCAGACAATGCCATAACAAAAAGCTAGAGAAAAGAACACACATCAAAATCTTAAAAACCGCTTCAAATATTTCAGAATATTTTTTTTAAATGAATTTGGTTGTTCCTAAAAAATATGGCTATTTCTAAAAAGTATACAGAATTTCTTACAAGTTCAGTAACTTTAAACTCGAAATAAATTAACCAAGTACCAATAACAAATTATTTGAAATACGTTTAGAGTTTAAAGATTCAGATTTTTTAAAAATTGTAATCAGATTTTTTTTTCTACACTTATTTCTTTGCGTTTATTTTAGTATCATTTAAGAAAGTAAACCTTTCATAAAATTGCTTAGCGTAAAACAAATTAAAATCAAGCAAACTAAAAAGAGAATTTCCGAGAACGAAATGCTTCTCCAAATATGTAAACAACCCCATTTAATCTAAATACTTTTTCAATATTTATTAAATTGTAAGCCACACGCATAAAAATAAATCTAAAATCCAAAGCAAAAATGCTTAACTGAAGTTGGAGTTTTATAAATACTGTTATGTTGAAAAAGCGAAAGTTTTCAGGATCATTATTCACACGAAAAAAGGAGCGTTAAATTATCCCAAATATCTGTAAAATATGTGACAGAAATTCACAGGAAAGAACAAATTTTGATGAATTTATACTCAGAGAACCAGTGCATTGTAATAATTGCGGCTTAGGGCTCACTGCATAAGCGAGTTTATTTTAACATTTCCTTATAAAGCAACATGAAGGTTAATGAAGAAGACCTCATAATTTCGAACCCCGGTCAAGTGAAGAGAACGACATCTGAGTTAGCATACCCTCTCTGAACTACCCACACCACGCCAACGGGAGGAAATTGATCCACGAAATATTCAACATTCATCACTCCCTCTACATGGCGAGTATTCAGTGACACACACAAAGTCTCGAAATTATGAGACTCCGGCCACGAATCCCTGACCTTAACTACTAGGCTGCTGTGGCCACATCTACGGGGCCTCCTTGTTTAGTTCAAATAATTTAATCAAATTAATGAGCTAATTAACATTTAATTATTCTATAAGAACTATTGAAAGCATTTACAAATCCAAGAATTATTATATCAGAAATATCAAGATATTCATATATTGAATCTGCCAGTGGCGTAACGTGCACCCCCGCAACCTCTGCACTGCGGGAGGGGAGGGGCAAGGCTTCTAGGGGGCCCAAAGCCTGACTGACGCCATGAACGTAGATTTTCTCAAAATTCGCTTCGCATTTTTGAAAATCGAGTTTTTAAGCGATTTTCCAATCAGCGATCAAACGTCATTCATAATCAAAACTTTCATACGCTCATTTGATATCTTTAATCCTATAGCTAAATCAAAAAACTTTTTCTTTTCATTTGCTGTAATCCAGGCGACGAGAGATACTTTTTCTTTAGTGCGTTTACTTTTTAAACCTAAACTACTAACAAATAAAACGTAAATCAGACGGAGAATCGGATAAAATGCTAGGAAGATACAAACCTATCCTTATTTTCAAAGCTATGAAAAAGCAAACCGCGTTTACTTTTGTTTTATTCTCAATACACTTGGAATAAACTAAATAAAATATAATTTTAAAAAAAAATTCAAATTCCGGTTTTTAAAATTTTTTTTGTCGTTTATGTAAGCAGTAGTAGGTGAACGCAGACTTTTTCTAGCAAGTATTAAAAACATATATAATATTTTCATAAGATCGGCTTGGGGCCCAAGACCTGACCTTGCGGGGGGCCCAATTATTTTCCGTTCGCCGCTAGAATCTGCTATATCGCCACCCCACCTAGTAAGGTGGTTGACACTCGACTTGTAATCAAGTGGGCTCTGGTTTTTATCCCAAATAAAGCATGGATTATTTTCGGGAAAAGAAGTCGAACTTTCGCTGGAAATGGATTCCCGTCTCGAATGGAAAGCAGCGCACCCCTTCTGTTCTATATTAAGATCATCGTTTGTAATGAAAAGTCTATATTCTTCTGTGTTTGTGCATTGCATGTTTCTGTTTATCTATGTCTCGTCTTTCGTATATATCCAAGTAGGAAACACACGACAAAAACAACATTTGCGATACCGGCATTTCCATTCAATACATTCGACGAGTTAAGTATTTTGTATTCGACCAATTTATTTGTGTTTCAAGCTTACGAAAAATGAGACAATTCTTATACTACTACACCTCGAGCGTGAAATGCATTTCTTAATACAGTAGAACGTCGTTTATCCGTATCAGTTGGGACCGGACACCGTTCGGATATGCGATTGTTCGGATAACCGAAAACCGAATGCGACCCATTCAGTAAATGAAATCGGACACTATACGTATATTGAAAATCCTCACATGCGGGAAACGTACTTGAAGAAAAAGCAAAATAGGTGCAAAATGTCGCAGTTTTACCTTTATTATGGAAAATAATCACTTATTTTTCGCTGTACCATTGTACACCTTCGTGTTTTCGCTGCAAGGTCTCTGATTCTCTTGAGCTGCAGTAGTTGAGTAGGACAGCACTCTGATTGTTGTTCGTACCACTCCATAGCTGTCTCTAACACAGAAAATGAGCCAACATTTGATGGACTCTTGTGCTACTTTTGTTGTTGTCCTCGTCTTCGTCCGTTTCATCATCGACTGGGTCGGATTCTTCTTGCACGGAAGTCACAATCTCGTCATCATTTAGCATCTCGCATCCATTCCCCAAAAATCCCTTACCTTGGGTTTTCTCGTCACTTTTGGCCTCACGCTAAACAACTGTTGAGCTTGCACTGTTCGAAAATATATTCATATACAGTACATGTAGTTGACAAAAAAAATTGGTCCGGATATTTGACGCTCCGGATAATAACCGTTCGGATAAACGACGTTCTACTGTATATGATATACAGAGATTGAAAATAATATCTTACACAAGATCTTAGCGATGTACACCATCTTAGTCTCAGAAAGCCTCGATTTGAAGATAGGTTTGAGGAAATCAATGACAGTCACCGCCGACAAAGAGTTTAGGGCTGATGATAAGGTGCTCAAAGAACCACTGAATATGCCGGCAACACATAATCCTGTCAGTCCTGGTATACTGCTGAATCGAGTAATTATGTAATAAGGAACTATCTGAAAAATTGGAAAAAATTAACAAAAGGAAAAAAATTTACACTTTGTTAGGTTATGGGTGAAAAATTCAAAAATGGTGAACCATTTAAATAAAAAATTTATTGGTGGTGAAAAACAAAATTTGTTAACCTTATATTTTTTATACGCATGGAGAACAGATTGGCCAATATAATTTAAACATCAAACATTCAAATGTATTAACATGCCGTCATCTTTGCAAAAAATTTTATCTGATAAATCGCAAGGTTATTTATAACAGTAATATTTATTTTTCGTATCCAATTATCCAAGGCTGTCCACAAAGGTCGATCCTCAACCTTTCTGAACCTTTTTATTCAAACCTCTTCCTTCGGACACTTTGTGTGAAATATTTATTTTAATGCAATTCTTTTTTTTAAAATTCAGATAAATTTACTATTCAAGATTTTGCCGATAATAGTACTGTTAATTCTTCTGGATTAACTTGTAGGTAATTATAAATAATCTCTAATGAAATTAATGCATTAATTTGAAATAAACTAAGGGATTTAGAATTAGAAAATTCAGTAGATAAAACCAAGGTAATAGGGATTTAGATGCCCACCAATCAACAGTCGTGTAGCTCGTGGAGATACAATTTTCAGTAGAAAACCTATCTTTGTAAATAAAAATTCTGTTAAAATAGCTAATTTATTTAAATATTTGAGGAGGATAGAACTCTATACCTTCTGGTCCGTAATCACGTACTATACCACTGGACCAAAATGATCACTTCAGTCCGGAGGCTGTTACTGGCTTAAATAGAACCACCACCACACACTCCCCTACCAGTGAGTCGGTGGATAAACGAATAAACGATATAATTGTTATGGCGACCACGTCAGTAGTTGCTGTTGCGTCATTTGGGTCAGACAGCTTTGATTGCTACGTCATGTGGGTCTGACGACTTTGTTTGCAGCGTCATGTGGGTCTGATGGCTTTTTTTTTGCTGCATTATGTGTGTCTGACGGCTTTTGTTTTCTGTTGAGGTGGGTAGATAGCGCCACGACAGCTGTGCGAAAGTTGCGTTTTTCTTTGTTCAGCTTCAAGATCACCAATGAGAGGGATAGAACTGGGTGCCTTTTGATCTGTACAATATCAACGGACCAAAATTATCACTTCAGTCTGAAGTCTCCTTACTGGCTTATATAGATACTGTGACGGATCTATTCGCGTCATTTTTCTAATAATCCTCTTGGGGAAACTTTGGGGCTAACATTCACATTAATACACAGCCTCTCAAGAAGAAACCATGATATTCAAATTAGTTTGACTACATAAAGTCTACGTTTTGTAGATGCAATATAGAAGGAGCCGGGGAGCTGTTGCGGTGTTACGTAAGTGTGAATATTAGAATATTTCATTCACAAACATAGCGCGAGTTAAGGAAGCAATTGCTAAGAGATTAAATTATTAAGATTGAGGATCTAAGATAGATGAAATTAGATTTAGTTATCGGTTCATTAGCGCTTGTTCTCCTTGTCTAGTTCACGTAGTCGGGTTTACTTAGAGTTAGTCATTGAGATTAGATAGCTCGTTTTATATATCACTCCTAGGGTTTCCTTTTGTAGTTTCACTTGGGATTGTTTAAGTGCGTTTGAAGAGAAATAAAACTAATTGTTATTATGGAAGTTTCTGGGGATGCTTTGTTTCCCCCCACACACCTTTAGCCAGGCAAAACGGTGAGAGAGGGTTGCTGAATAGGCCGACACCCCCACAATACCGCCGCCACATATTTAAGACTAATTCTAGACAATCGGCTCTCCTGACACTCATATGGTTTACTTAAAAGAGAAAAATTACAATGTGTCAAATAATTTTAATAAATTTGTATCTCCCATCTCAAATTAGTTTTAAACATATATGTTAAAACATTGGTATCTGTACGTAATTAGCCCTATTATTTGTTGTACCATAGGAGTGTAGGAACGTTCCCTCACTTTTCAAATAATTAGCAAATTGAATTCATTTCAACGCATTATTTATTTAAAATTTCAAAAGCATACATAACTTTCTCCAACCAACGCTCTAAAAGTTATTACAAGTATTTCGCCAATTCATTTGATTATAAAACAAAAATACAGCACATAACAAATTTTAAATCAATGCAGTACTGCATTTTCTGATCTGATTCATCCTAGAAGAGTTCATAAATCTATTCCATTAAATACTATTAATCCTTGAGATCGAAATGTTCAATATAATTTTTCGAGGACCATTCCAAGTGGGAGGTGTACAGGGAGGGGTTCGAGATATAGAATTGCGTCGAGTGCATCGTTTATCGGGAGGTTCTTCATGAAACTCTCATGTTCAGACTTTAATACTCTCTTCCAGGCGGAGATCCTACTATCAGTTTCTAAGTTGGGAGAGCAGTAAAACAAAACTGAAGAATTCGTATTTGTACTGATTGTCTGTTTCAATTTATTTTAACAAGATATTTACAGTGAGCAACAATACTTAATGAAATAAAAAATAAAAAAATTTCCGAAATAAAAGTTATTTTAATATCTACTGGGTTAGGGCCTACAGAATTATAAAATAATAAAATAACAGATTAGTATGCCAAATTGGCTGTTTCCTGTAGTAAACAAGGGAGTGTGCCTGACCCACCCTCTTTCGTTGCAAAAAAATTTGAAATATAAACTTGTTAGGAATTGGGAGAATTATTAGATTAACTCTGATTCCAGTTTACGGGTCAAAGAATAGGAACCTATTTCTAAAAATATTATTAACCCCTGTTCTAAATTCATTTATCAGTTTATATTGACAATAGCTCGTTCCTGTCACTTACATAGGTTCAAAATTATCCATTACACGTTAAAGGCCCCATTTACATGCAAACCCACAAATTGTCGGCCAATTGGGTTTGGGGAGAAAAGCCAGGTTTTTCCGATATTTTTTTCAGCCAATTTACATGAGAATCTGGTGATTGGTTGATAGATTCACGTAAGTATACAATGGTTACCGTGAATAAAAAGAAACCAATAAAAGTTCACTATAATAAACGTCATCCCCATGGCAACCACATCACCAAACGGTAGAAATATCAAGGTAACCATATTGTACTATAATCGCCCATCTTGGCGAACATAAACAACCACTTGGCGCGTAGCACACTTATATCAAATTAGCACCGCAAAGGTCCCGTTTCAAAGCTTTTATTTTGCTACGAATTTGTGGAACTGTCCGAGCATTTTCAACTTTTTAAAATTCTTCCCAAATTTTTTTCTACACTTCCGAATCCCGGACAGTTCCATCAAGTTTTTTTTTGTATTTATTTTATTTCCCCAGAATTTAATTCAACCTCTTATTTCTTCAGTGGACCAACGTAAGCAATCGGTAACAACAGCCATTTCTGAATAAATGAATCTCGGTCGCAATGCACCAAAGAAAAATTTGAAAACGAGCTCGCTTTTCTCCGCATTTACCCTCCTCCAAAGCGGGTATAAAATTCAAACCCGCTTTTCAAATCGGTATAATACCGGCTCGTCGTGTAAACGGGTCTGAAGAGGTATTTTGCCGGTAATTTTCGTCCATGCAAACAGGGTTTAAGATGCGACTATTCTTGATGTAGTTGAAGTAGATTGGTGTGGTCCTTATTTTCCAAATCGAAGACTAAACTGTGAATTATGTTCTATATTTATACAGTCTGTAGTCTGATCTATCTCTAACTGGTCAATTCTGAGGTCCGAATCTTCCCTTAAATCACTGAGACAATTTTTAGCCAGAAAAAGACATGCCACTGCATACACTCGGACAATCGTACCAACTGTTAATGTGTGTGAAATGCCCTGGGAACACTTTACATGGAGAAGACTTAGACAGACGAGTAATCTTCCAAAAGACAAAAGTTCATTTTACCCACAGCTATTTGGTTGGGAGCCTGTTTGAAGAGTTTGATTCACTTTACAAAAAGGGGAGAAAGAAGAAACTTAATTTGAGGAAGGAAACTTATAGTATTGTCATTCCAAACTTAAATTGAAAGTATTAAAACAATTTTCAGCTTCACCCCCAAATTTCAAATTCAACCTTCAACTGCTGGGCTGTAACCAGCCATAGAAAATATAAATAAGCAGAAGTAAGTATAACTTTTACCCATTATATAACTTAAGACCTACGAATAATTAGACAATTTCTCATTGGGGAAACTATATTTCCTATTCATATATCATTAGAATAAGGACTTAAATTGGCTCGCAAAAAGTAATTTTAAAGCTAAAAGTTGATACCCATTTAGTACTATATAAATTTAAATATATTTTGTAAAAAAAATTGAGATTTCGAAGGTAACTGGTTTTGAGAACACGAACCACATGATTGCACCTAAAATTCAAAATGAATTTCCGCTTTTGTTTATGTATTTTATTGCAGAATTTCAACAACGAAGTCATAACTATTATAATTAATTTTTTGGTTCCAGATGTAAAAGTGAAAAAGAATATTTTAATGGACAATAATAAATGTAGAAATTTTTTTAAATAAAACTGTATATATATATATATATATATATATATATATATGATCTTCTAGTTTTATTGTATAGATTTTAAATCTATATTCCAGTAGGCGCTCGTAGTCTATTAATTTTTATCATTACGTATTAATAGTATTGAGTGTTTTATTTGTAATAATTACACATTTATCTCTCTCTCTTAATACTTCCTAACTCTATGGCCCAGTGTATAGGCAAATTGCAGGTGAAAGTTGACTAAAGCCAAAACTTTGTTTAAGCCTACAATCTTGGTTCCTAAGGTCAAAAGTTTGCTATTGTACTAAAGCAGCTATATTTCTTACTGTCTTGACTGGTTATACTTAGGCTTATAACTTTTTGTATAGATTATTATGGATTAAGTATATACACGCACAGTCGAACCTCCATATTACGAATTTTTCTATGTAGCGAATTTTTTCCTGGAACCAAGAACATTTTATGATTTTCTTCGTAAAATAACCTCCCAATAGCGAAATGCATTTTCTATATAACGAACTTTTTTCTTGTGATTCAATTTTTTCTCCATATTTTTAAGGTATCTCAAGACATTTCAAGTTATTCTCTTTTTTGACACATTTTATTGTAGTCTTAAATCTTGAACTGGTTATGTTAGGTGCCTAATTGATCGAGAGCAATAGAATTATGGGTATTTCATCCAAGAAGTGCCTTTAATTCTCATTGTCCAATTTACTGGAAACATCTTCGAAATCCCCCTTGACCCTCAGTGGAGTCTCGTGTCCTTGAAAGTCTCCGTTCATTTATATTATTGATCAGTCGTGTTGATAACTTCGTTTCTGGTAATTCAAAAATGTCAAAATGTAAGCACTTGAGCATCAAAGAAAAAAATTTAATTTTCAAGAAGTGGATTAAGACGTCAAAAAAAATTTCATGCAGTTTTTCTTTCTTCCTTTTTTATAGGTAAGATATATAAAATAAAAATGTTAATTAACAAAAAGGTCTCAATTATTACTTTTGTAATACATAGTGTTTATAAGTTTAAAATTTTTTCTATGTAGTTTCTAAAGGAAATTGATAGACAAACCTCTATGTAATGAATTTTCCTTATAACGAAATTTTTTTTGGGATTTGGCGACTTTCTTATATAGAGGTCCGACTGCATATATATAAATGCAAGTATAATTAAATTAAATATAGAATTAAAATCCCTATATAACACTTAACTTTTACTTTTCATTAAATTTTCAAGTCTCAAACTAAGCACCCAATTATTTTGCCGGAACAGGAGACCTAAGCCGAACACTTCTAACCTCAAATCGTTATTTTTTATAGCCTCATATGTCATGCTTAACTTTCAAATATAACTCCTCATTAAGGAGGGACTTAGAACATCTGGACATAAGTGGTAAGTCACTTAGACTTCCCTCGTGCGTCCGTTTTCTCTCAGCGACAGACGCCTAGATTGCTAGCTAAATAAAACTATTTTTAAAAAAGCTTGATGTTGATTTGAAACACGATATAAATAATTTTTTTAAAAATAATTCGGATGATAGATTTCTTATTAAGAATAAATTAATTGTTTACTGATATATTTATTTAATTAAGTATTTTTAAAACCTGACATTTTAGTTCCTTAAAAAAGATGCGTAAATGGATTTTAATAACTAAACTAAAATATTAACTTTTTTCTCAAAATATAAAAATATAACAGAAAAAATGTCATACTTGATCGTATTTTGTGACTCCTGTATGTATTTGATCTGCTACTGGATCACAAGTGTCAAAGATGGCATACAAAACCAAACCCAATACCATGCATAGGGTTACAAGGGATGCAACTGGTATGATGCTCCAATTAAGAGCCCTAAAGTAAATTATGTTTAGAATAAGTTTCATTATTAAGTAAAATTAATAATAAACCAACGAAGAGATATCACAATGATAGAAAAAAAACAAGCTGATGTACCAAAATAAATGCTTAATAATTTCAGATTAAGAAATTTTAATGATAAATAATTTTAAATTGGCTATTATATGTTAATTCATCAGAAAAAAATTATACTTAATACTAAATTTTCAAGATCAATCCCCTCTCCAAACACCATCACAGTAAATACTATATCAGATTTAATTTAGAGTCTATATAAAATTGTAACTATTCAGTACTATTTTTAACATGGAATATATATTTTAGAGTAGAATTTTAAATTCTGAATTAACATCTATACTATTACGCTCGTTTTTAAAATCAATATTTGAATCAGCTGGAGAAGCACAAGTGCTATTTGGGTCGAACTTACCTCTTTTGACCTTTGGTCAAGTGAGGAGGATGACACCCGATTTGGTGTTCCATTCTCAACCCCATTCTTCTACTCGATTCCCCGCTTGAACTCATCATCGCTGGCCAGAAAGTTAGTTACCATGACCATTTGACTTGTACAGAACTGAGTAAAATGTGCAACTGCTGACAGTTTTTAGAACAGTTGTCTTCTGTAGATTTGTTTTGTGTTGTAGCGAACATTATTACTAAGTCCAGTTACTTCAGAGATCAAACACATTGATGACGTCAGAGATGAAAAGCTGATAGTAACTGCCTTATTGTAAGGGGGGGGGGCCAGCGTCTCCCTGAAATCCATTTCCCCTCCGTTCCGGGAAAAATCCCTCAAAAAGGACTGTTCTGAGAGGGTCCGGCTGGAAGCGAAAGAAGAAACTTGGTCTGTAGAGTAAGATGGCGTGTTAGAATTTTATGTAATTAAATTTGTATATCTCTAGCCTGACAGTGTATTTTCGTATCCAATACGTCACAGTGTGTACAAAGGTCTTACTATTTTTTAGAACAGTAAACAAAATTTTGATATAGTTAAGTTAACTTTTATTGGTGCATTTGGGAAAAGCATTTTAAAACCTGAGGGGAAAATGTGCATCTATAGTCTAGAAATAATGATATAAATAGAGAATAACAAGGATATGTGTCAAAAAAGAGAAAGATGTCTAGGTCAGCGGCTTAGAGAGATCTTAATGATATCTAATGATTCTTATACACGTAATTATAATTGCCACTTATTTTTATGTCTCTACTAGCTTTTACCCGTGGCTTCGCTCACGTTGATGTCTTTAAATAGCTCTCAAAATCATAATCATAAGAAAGTAAATAAAATATGATATATTTTTATTGCTTGACTGGGACCATTGAAATTTAAATATTATAAAATTGAGCTTAGTTTAAAAAATTTTGAAAACATACTTTTTTATAATAATTAACAACAAAAATTTGCACAATAATTTAAGCCATTAATTATTTAAAAATTTAAAAGTATCTGCGTTTAATAAATAATTCCTCTTTAAAAGAGCTCAAAACAGAATATTATTCTAAGATGCTACAGTAAATTGTATTACATGTTCTCGCCTCAGGTGCAATTATGTGAAGATTTCGGGCATTGGAGACACACGAACAGGATACATATAGTTGGCCATAAGAAAAAAAGCACGGCTTTTCCAAATACCCTGCTACCTGCAATATTTGATCTTGCACTTTTTTTTAATAGTAACAGCAAAACTGAGGTTGCTTGGAAATTGAACTCGTTTGAATTGAAACGGTAGGTCTGTGGGGTTAATTGGAGTTCGTCCCGACACCTGTTAAAAATGTGGCACCAAGTATATTCTGCATCTTGTGATCCGAAGTCTCGTTCCATTACATAGTCGAGGAGCATCGAGATTTTGCATAAACGTAACTGGTAAATTTATTTTTAATTGAAGTTTATGAGAGGGTACATCCGAAAGTTCAAGCGAATTTATGAACTCCGTGGGATATGAAGTACTTTGTGTTCTGTATCCATGATTGTATCCATTAATAAATATTACCTCATTTCCTCCACCCGTCTAAAATTTCAGTGCTGATTTTATTGACAATGTCAATTTTAGGCGCCAATATTGATATTGCGCGCAACCACTGATCACAATTTAAATTTTGTCGCAAGCCTGGGTAAACTTGAGCAATAAGATCTACATCATTTTCTACTTAATTACAAAATTTTCTGGCAATTAAAATATAACTTTCAACGCATCTGCGTCCAAACATCCATCACTGATTTTCAAAATTTTCTTTGCATAATGTAACACATCTACTTCATAATGAGGATTCACTCTCATATTCGTTTTTAGATGAAATTTTTCAACTTTCGCCCATAAGTTTGATGTTTCAATAGAGGCTCAGATTTCATCTGCCGGTGTATCCCTCTGGATTACTTTGAGAGTTTAACGGAAATCACCAGCCAATAAAACTACCATTCCTCCCATAATATATGTACTATCTCTTAAATCCTGAAGAGTCCGATTTAAAGTTTCGATAGCTTTCTTCTGAGACATCGTACTTTCATCCCACACTAAAAGCTTACATTGTCAAAGCATCCTGCCTCGAGAGCTATTTTTCCAGAAAATGCAGATGGGTGAATCTTCATGTGCAAAATTCAACGATAATTTTATAACGGAATGTGCAGAACGTCCACCGGTCAGTAGTGTCTCGATTAAAACGGAAGAAGTCACAGAAACTGCTATCTTCTTGTTTTTTCTGACTGATATTAATAATAAGTTTAGCAAAAAGTTTTTCCTGTTCCTCCAGAGGCGTCGAGCAAAAGGAGTGCACCACTGCCGGATTCTATTTTACACAACACTTGATGGAAAACGTGTTTTTGTTCTGGAGTTAATGAATTGATTAATTCTGTTGTTTGATGTTGCAATGCTATAAAATCGTAGTTTAGTTCTCAAGCAATTTCATTATCGAAGCCGTTTCCGTCGACACGTCTAGGACTAATCATTCCAAAATCATGTAGCTTCTTCCCAACCATTCTGAAAACCTTTATAACGTTTTGTTGTAGATGTGTTCATTGAAAGGCATATTTGTTTGTACTTGCTGTAATCGTCGCAAAATATCTTCCGCCATGTAGTCTTTGTACTTATTCCAAAATGTTTGAAGATTAGAAAGACCGAAGATGAAATACGTATTGCGTAAAGCTCCCTAATTTTATTCGGCGAGTGACATTGTATAGCTTCATCCATAGTAATATCTAGTATATATCTTCAAAGTAATACATCCATGTAAAATATCTGGTTCAGTATAAGTGAAAAATTTTGTACAAAATATGAATATTGTATAATTAGGTTAAAAAAATTCAAAGTAATAAATATTCGATAAATCAAAACTTTTTATGAAACTCTCAATTTTCAATATCACTCACGCGCAATTCGCTAAAACTTTATTTCGACAAAAAAGTGGAAAAAAATTTGCATTAAAATATCTGGGATTCTCGGAATAGAGAACTTCTTAGCCAACTTGGCGATATTTCTCAAAGTTTGAGTTTTACATTTAACAAACGTAACGTAATAAATGTTAGACGTTTAATAAAAAAACATTTAAAAAATTGCTTTTTTAAAGATACTAAATTACAATATGTTTCAGTTATTTGTTACAAATGTGAGAAAAGTTTTATTAAAATTTCTATTATTGACCAAATGCATAATTTTGCGCCAACTTGGCGGGGAGTAAGCAACGTCCCACGGTTTTACCTGTATAGTTCCCGTTCTCGTAGGAATATGGAGATAAAATATACCTTATGTTACTCGCTGATAATGTAACTTTCCATTGGTGAAAGAATTTTTTAAATCGCATTAGCCGTTTCCGAGATTAGCCGGAACAAACAGACAGACCGACAGACAGAGAGACAAAAATTTTAAAAATTGATTTTTTGATATAAGTACCTTATATACCTTTAAATGCATTTACTAAAAAGCTTCTAATTTGAAATTACAAACAGACTCTTCAATTTTATTTATTTGTATAGATTAATATTAGTATAACTATTAAATGTGATAGAAAAATGTAAATAAATATAGAACAAATACTATTAAAACTAACCATAAAACTTATAATTTTTTTTTTGTTTCTTGAATTGCTTTTTGTTTATGAAGCTCTCATTTATTATTTTTTAAAAGTGCATCCAAAAGCTGATGACCTACTTAATTGAACAGTGAGCTAACTATTATAAAAAAATTTATGGTACGTGTCAGCGTATTATCATGTGCGCGTAACACTATGTCTCGTGGAAAGCATCGGTCGCCATTAACCAAAAAACGACTTTATTAGTTCAATTTGGCGTTCAGCTTGGCGTTCAATTTGATGTTTACCCGTATAAATTCCGTTCCCGCAGGAATACGGGAATAAAATGTACCCTATGTTACTCCCTGATAATGTAGCTTTCCATTGGTGAAAGAATTTTTAAAATCGGTTTTGTGGTTTTGGCGTGAAAGCGTAACAAACAAACAAACTTACATTCACATTTATAATATTATTAGGATTTACATTTCTGTATAAGAGGGGGAAAAGTTCAGCAGAAGCAAGAACAAACCAGACACCCCCAAAAATATTAACACAAACTTAAGTTTTATACCACCAAATTACCATGGTTGCCAATTCTCACTTCCAAATTTTGCTCGATACACCGGTAAAAGAAGTTAAAAGTCACTAAACTCAGATGGAAATTCCCTAAAAGTAATAGCTAAAATTTTTAAAGTATAACCAACATATTCCAATACATACGTTTTGTTACTCCTCATTTTTGTGGGAAATTGAATTGATTATTACAGAGTTACTTACGATTTGGCTCTGTTCAAAGACCTCAGGCTCAGCATTCTTTGTACTTCTATTTGACTTGAGCCGTAATATGCCATTGCTCCAAGCACGCTCCGAAGGAAAAGGTTTATGAATGTATATCTTTTAACAAAATCCTCTCTGAATCTGAAAAAAAAAAATCGAAATAAGTGCAATGCGTTTTCAATTCATTGAATAGAATTCGAGATTTTACATTAGATTTACATCTAATTTGTTTTTTCAACATCAAATAGGCATTTTAAAAATTTTATTTAAAAAAAAAACTTACGCACACGCAAACGCATTTGAAAGTAGTTTAAGAGATTATTTAAAATAATAAAGTTTCTTGCAAATAAGATAAAAGAATTTTTTTATAAAGTAAAAAAATTATAATACAAAGCATGACAAGTTCCACGTGAGTGACTGAATTTTCAGGGTGTTGCCAAATTCGATCGGCAAATTCGGAGGGGTGATAGTAGGCAGCATGGTAACGACAAATCAACAAAGAACATTGGGTCGCCAACCACGTTTAGTCGGAGTAATTAGTAAAAACTTATGAAGGGTTTGCAGCTGACCTCCTTCTGCTAGTCGCGAACAACAAAAGGACAGGAATAAAAGCTTTTAATGACTGGCCCAAATAATAGGGATTCCTTTCATCTGAGTCGTCTAAGGCATGCATGACGTAGCTGCAGACCGGTAGGTCGGTGGATCAAATAAATACCCCTGCGAAGGTCAGCAGATTATCACCGAAGTGGTGATCCAGGAACTGAACACTAGATGGCAGCACAGTCTAAAGATACTGGTTGATTATGCATTCATTCCACAGAGAGTGTAATTAAAACATTCTAAATAAATCACGACTAGTGATTCAAAAAGGCAACGGCGCAAGATTGCCCGCAACGCCAACGACACTCAAACCTATTAGAGATACGTAACAATTACAGCAATTGTCTTGAAAAACAATCAACTCACAGTATCATTCAGAAAGTCAAAACAGGAAAAACAACTTTCTTCTTTGGGAAGGGGGTATGCAACCTTGCTTCCTTCTGAAAGACGTAAGCAACAAAAGGACAAATCTAATTAAAGTCCTTAATTACTGACCCGAATAGGGATTCCTTTCGTCTCAGTCGTCTAAGGCATGCACGACGTTGTTTTGGACCGGTAGGTTGGTGGATCAAATAAACACCACTGACAAGGTCAACAGCTTCTCGCCAAATTTATGATGTCGAGTGGAATGAAAAGCAGTAAGTGGGAAGAAATGTATTTATTATACCTGCAGCATGTTTGTAGTACGAACTATGCATCCCAGCTCGAAGGTCCGGTTGTATGTATCTGGCTGTTGGGGTAAGAATCAGTTATATGTCTGCCGTCAAGCTGTGATAAATTGTTCGTATGTCTTTCCACTTATTGACCCTTTTCACTTCACTTGACATCACATCTTTTATAACTGTTTTTGCTAATTATTCCAACTAAATGTGGTTTGCGACCCCGTGTTCTACGTTGATTTGTCGTTCCCATGCTGTCTATTATAATCTATTTGAATTTGTCGGTCGAGTGTGGCAACATCTTGTACAATAACGTATATAATATCTCCATGGAAAATAATTAGTGATGGACCTCGTAATTATGAACTTTAGTCTAGTCCCAAGGACGTCCATTGAGTTATAACAACCCACTCTCTTAACTTCCACATCACACCAAATTGAGGAATTTGGCCTTCGAAATATTTAACGGAAAAGTTTCAAAAAAGAATAGTTTTGAAGGCACAAAAAAGAAAAAAAGATGACGAAATATTTTTAAAAATTCAAAATCTACCTCAAATTTTGAAAATATTATTCCAATAAATAGAAAACCATAAAAAAAAACACGAGGAAAAGGAATAATGATTAGATTAACACAAATAGGTCTTTCTTATATTTAAAGATCTAAGATCAGAAATTAAATTTATCCAGTCTTAATTAGTATCCAAGCTTTGGAAATTCATAATTGTACAGAACTTCTACTTTTGTGAAAAAATATGAATCTTTAACACATAAAGCAATGATTACATAGGCTTAGGAAATGAGAAAAATATTGCTATTAGCTTTCTTTAAAAAAATTTTCTTGATGGGCTGCAAATTGGCAACTAAGCCTTTGTAGATATGGTTAAGTCCCCAAATATGAAAGCCATCTCATGAGGGTACCACATGGTGTAAGCTCTCGATAACAAATTTTGACGCTTGAATTAATTTTAGTTAAGCTGTTGCGGAAACAATGGTTGCCTTGGTTACTCATAAATATTCGCACTCTGATTCAGCGTTGCCACTCTCACCTTTGCTTTAAATCGAAATGTAATAATAAAATTAAAATTTGCTCTTAAATTCACTAGTGTTTACAGGTCCTTCTGCGAATATAGAGCAGGATGTTCTCGTTTTTCTGCGATTTAAGTATCAAGTCAAAGTTACAAGCTTTGCATTAGAAATAAAAAAAAACTTCTGGATTTATAATTCTTATAAATATTTGCCATTAGAGCTTTCAGTGCTTGCCCAAAGTAAGCTAAACATGTTCTTATAATATAGAACATTAAAGGAACACTTCGATATTAAAAATTTTTTAGTGTTAACATAAATGAATCTTTCGAATCCATTTTACTTTTTAAAATTCAAAATTATACAGGAATATCATGTTACATTAATCATAGATAGAGAGAGAATTTTCGAGAATAATCTTTATTAACTTTAGTAGTGGCATAAGCATTATTTCCTTGTAATACTTTTATTCTCTAGTGAAAATTGAAACATTTCTCTTAACAGGTATTTAAATGGTACTCGTGCAGCAAAAATGTTTTCATCGCAAGTACAATAGTAACAAAATATAATTTCTATATCAAAGCGTTGGGTTAATTTATTTTCACTTAAAAATTTTACTCCTTTTTGCGGTTTCGATGTTTGAAAAAAAATCAGAGCTAAATAGCAAATATCTTTAGTGAATGTTTAGCTAATATTTCAAATTAAAGGAGCACAAAAAATATTGAAACATACTTCAAAAACTGTCTGAAAATATTGGTTAAAGATACAATTCGTTTGTTTTTCCATTGTATTCTTTAATTTTTAAAATATGAAAATATTCTTACTCGAAAATGTTTAATCTGTTGCTTTCAGCTGACTTCCTATATATTTCTGATACTCCACCGCCTTCTCCTATACCTTTGATGTATATAACTATTAAACTAAGAAACATGAGACCCGCTTGAAAGACATCGGTCCAAATAACAGCTCTCAAGCCACCCTGTAAACATGGATGCTTAAATTATTACATCACAAATTCAGATATATATATATATATATTAATATAACAGTCGATTGTTTTTATACTATTTAAGGGAAAATATCTTTCAACATTCAAAAAATTAGTTTTTAAAACTAAAAAAAATGAAAAAGAATATTAGGATTATTTAAAAGTTAACCGCATCGAAAACAGACACTAATTACGTTCTGTGCAATAAAAATGCAAAAATATCGTCGGAGAATTGTCCTTTTAAATATCAATGCAGATGACGTTGAATTTAGTTTGTATTTGGTTGATCGATTGTTTTATCAACATCTCACTCCGAAGCAACGTGGAGCTTATTCGTGATAAGGTTTTTAATTTTAAACCCTGGTAATGTGATGGATATGACTACAACTCTTGAAGTTTGTTTGAATGATTGAGTGTATATTGACATCAAACTATGAACCAACACGAAGGGTATTGGCAAAGAACTTCGAAATTATGAGCTACGGTCAAGTGATGAGGACGACATCTTAACTGGCACCTCCCTCGCCGAGCTTCCATACTATGCCAACGGGAGGAACAGAGACTGGACAGACTTAACGTGCATCAACTTTTCTACACAACAGGTTTTCAATACTACGAGAGTGAGTCGGAAAATGAGTTTCTCCTGTCGACTGTAGTCAATGTTGTGTATGAAAATAATTAAAAAAAGAATGAGACATTAAAGATAAGCCATAACTTTATTTTCCCACATAAGTACCGAGTACATTGTTACATTTGTCATACCGCTTGATAAGCTTCAAAAAGTACTCCAAGAAAAACTCAGGGCTTTGAGGGAAAAAGCGTTTATAGACTTGTTTGAATTCTGCGTTGCTACCAACTTCCTTGCAAGATTCTTCTTTAAAGACGGAAACAGATAAAAGTCTTAGTGCGAGATCAGGATTGTATGACGGATGGTATAGGTGCTCCAAACCAAGAGTTGCAACGTGATTTTGCATTGCCGTCGCTGAGTGTGATCTCGCATTTTGATCCAACAACAGAATTCCAGATCTTAGAAACCCAGACCACTTTTTCCGAATTATTCTGCTTGACCGCTGCCGACCTCTACCCAATGATGTATCGGTGTCTTGCGCGTTCACCTGCTGTTTCGTCGTTCACCCATAGCAGTTAAACGCTTCTACCATATGCAAAACCCTGAATTTTTCCTGGAGGGGCTTTTGAAGCTCATCAAGTGGTATAACAAATGGCCTCATTGTACTTGGTATTTATGTGAAAAAATAAAGTTATGTCTTATCTTTAATGTCTCATTCTATGTTTTGATTTTCATACACAACTCTAACCACAGTCGACAGGGGAATCTATTTTCCGACTCACCCCCGTAGTTTTGAACACATGACGCGCCGGCCACGAGTTTGACCCTAACCACTAAACTACCGCAGCCTCTCACGTTTGAGTGATGTCCAGGTTAGGAGACCGGAGGTGCATCTCGGAAGCCATTCTCGTCACTTGAACGAAATGTTTTGCCAATAGTCCTCTTGTTATCTTAGAGTGCAACGTTAATCAAAAATCAAATCAATCTACCTCGAAAATTTGAACCACATTCAGATGAAGAATACTCCGACTGAGCTGGCTTTCCTTTCTATTCGTGCAACGACAACATTAGGACTTTGAGCCTTGACAGATTTATCTCTACAGCAGTGGTATTCAAACTATGTTCCATGGAACTCTGGGAATCCACGAGGCAAACGCTCGCTAGTACAATGTTTTGCAAAACTTAATAGTTTTCTAGGGAAATATGTACCTTCTTCGATAGATCATGAGATTCGACATTAAAATCTAAGGTTGCGCAAGAACAGCTCCTAAATTTTAGGTTGCAAATTCATCCAAAATATATAGGATTTCACACGCAGCTGTAAACATTTAAATGCCATTCAGAGCAATGTGTTTAAGTGAAACATATTTTTCAACGGAAGCGACTACAAAAAATATAAAAATAAATTAAACGCAGAATATGAAATGCATCTGCTGACAATTTCAATAGACCTAGAATTCGACAGTTTGTGTAAAAAATGCAAGTACATATTCTAGTTGCTAAATATAGGGGAAACTTCGATCTTGAATTCATGTTATTAATGAGTAAATTATAATAAATTAGATGTAAATTTTCAATAACAAATTCAATACTTTATTTAAGTGCCTTTACATAAAGTAGCTATAACCTGTCGATCTACTTTAAATATTATTTTAAGATATATTCTTTTAAGAGGAGGGGAGTGGGGCATAAAATCTGCAATATGTTACATCAACACCAAAAGTCTTGCGTTTTTTTGATAATGCAAGTCTTGCATTTTTCTTTCTTTTCATCAGATTATGAAAAATATATTTGAGAGACGCTCAAATATATTTTTCATAATCTGATCGTGGTTCGAAACTGTAAAACTCTCTGCCAATAGTTAGATGTCTTCCTCTATCCCGTTGTTCTGAATCCAACATGTTTTTAGCTACAAATGTTTCATTTCTTGATCAAAAGCCCAATACCATACAGAAGTGTAATTTATTGCATTTGTTTGTGATCTTTAAAAAAGTACACGCACACACACACACACAAGTGAAAATCGTTTAACAAGAAACTCAGGGAACTGAAATAATTTTTCGCGTTAAAAGAATTTCGCGTCAAAGAATATTAAAAAAAACGTATATTCAACAAAATTAAATATATTAGAGTGCATTTAATTTATATAGGTATGTATGTATATATGCATGAATTTAATAAAAATCAATGAAATAAAAACACACAAGAACTTAATTAAATTTTTTAATACAAAATTCTCAAGTTTTTTGGATATCAAAAAAATTATTAAGAATTTGGAAAATAATCTGATATTCCACTTTTCTTTACCTTTTTCAGCATCAAATTGTTCTATGTCGTCTAATTTATTCTTAATTTCACCATTTGAGAATGCGCGTCTAGATAACTGCATATGTTTTTCATGATGTTTTTTATTTAGGATGATGTGGGAACCGGAGGTGCGTTATTCATTTCATTTTGGTCGTCAGAATCTGCATCAATAATATTTTTTTTAGCTTTGAACAAACTACCAAATAGATCGTGTCACAGGCTATTCCGAAGGTATTTTGAAACCAAGCTAGCCTCCTTTCTACGAATATATATATATATATATATATATATATATATATGGAGCCACCTCTCTTTCATTTCACATCCTTTTTAAAGCCCGCCTGAGCAGGCTGGTGTTTTTCGTATTTTGCTCATTCTCAGAAGAAAAATTTCGTATTAAACGATTTTCGTTTCGTGTTAAAAGGAAAAATGCATGAAAATACATAGCAATTTGTTGAGACCGTTTTATTATTTCGTATTATCCGATATTTTTCATGCTATTGGGTTGATGCATAATTATCCAGCGTTTATATCAGCGTGTTTTTCATCAGTGAAAAGCAGCGTTTTGCTTATTATTTTTGTATAAAAGTAATCTTTTCTATTGTTTTAGAAAAATGCGTGTCGAAAACCATAGTCATATTCGTCCTATTATGCTCTACCACTTCGAGAAAGGATGGAAAGCAGCACAGTCATTTCGGGATCTCAACGAACTTTTTGGCAAAGGAACAATCAGCGAGAGTCAGTGTAGGGAGGGGTTTGCCCGTTTCAAATCAGGTGACACCAGCTTAGGGGATAAGACAGGAAGAGCTCGGCCATCGGATTTCGACGATCAGGCTCGGGATCGGCGATCGGATTTCGACGATCAGGCTCAGGATCGGCGATCGGATGACTAGGTGGCCTATGTCAAAGCGTGCATCGCCTCTAAGAATCGTTTCTTCTCCGCTCGTGGAATCGACCGTCTGCCAAGCAAATGGGAAGCAGTAATTGAAGTAGACGGTGACTATGCTCCCGAATAATCGTTTAAACATGTTTTTGTCAAATATTTTTACTGATTTTGTTAAATAAAATTTGTTGAAAAAACGCCGGATAATTATGCATCAACCTAATCATTTTTTTCATGTTAAACGTATTTTACTGTATATTTTTGCGAATATAAAGTTATATCAGAAAGATGTAATTTTTTACTTACTACTGCACAGTAAAAAGAGCAAACAAGGCCGAAAATTATTATAGAAACCTCCAAGGAAAAATCAGTCACTGCACTTAAGGCCAGTGCAGGTGCGTATAATACGACGGACATGAAGAGGATCTGATGGAAAAAAATATTGTTAAGATTTCTCTGAAATGAATTAAATTCCTTATAAATAACTATATCAAAGAGATTCTTAAGGTATCCGATCACTTGCGAGGCAACCTTTTTTTTAAATGGATATATGGGGATGTTTTTGTGATTTTGGATTTGTTTAGTACATTTTAAGAAAAATATACTAACATTAAGAAGAGAAAAAGAAATTATTTTTGCTAAAATGGGTAAAAATTTACGAAAAATAACATAAATGAAGCTCATTCTGTATCAAAAGTTTATAGAGAAATTTTCAATTCTGATGTGTTGCTATGTTATTCATTTTTGAAATGAGCTTCAAGATAAGAGATATTTTTATTTTTACAAAAACTAGAGCACTATCTTAATTATTATATGAAATTGCTTGAAAAAACAGTGATTATATTCACATAAGGGACAGTAAATTTTGTAGTAAAACAGTGATTGATAAATTGGAAAGTTAAAACAATTCTACTATTACGCAGAACATACGCAAAAAATTTCAGTTAATTATTTTCAAAACTTTTTTAGCAATCCCTGTCTCCATTTGAGCATTTTTAAAAAATGCATTTCGAGTAAAATGCGTTTTGAAGTATGTCATCTTGCTTAAAGTAATGGCATCTGCTTTTACTAAAACACTTGTAGTTTCACTTCTAGTGAACGGAAAATAATAAATACTGGTATTTTATAAAGCTCATATAGGATGGTCTATGAAATAAAATGATAAAAAAAGTTTGTCAACTTTTGGCAAAATTCGCAATTTTAGGATAGTTGGACACCTTAATGATGTCCAATGATTTACTTAAAACAAAGTTACATTATTTTTAGATTTGCATAAAAATTTCATCTGTATTGTACTTACCATTTGTGCTAAAAATAAACCAGAAATTGTGCATCTCGTAATTTTGCCATACCGCACCTCAAGAAACTATAGTTTTGAAAGATATAATTCGTATTATTCATTTTTAAAATATCTAAAAAGTGTAGAATATACACATTACAAAGAATGTAAATAACATTTTATAGGATAATTAAAATTCAAAAATAGTTAACAAATTCATAACAAATAAAGAGTTTGATGTAAAATCTATATTTGGTTTTAAATTCGAAGCAAACGAGTAAATTAAAAATTGCATTGTGTGTGTCTGTTAATGTTAAAATGTGGAAGAATCAAGTAATATTTTAATATATTGCATATGAATGGGATGAAACTAGGCCGATGCATGATGAATGAAAATTTGCTTCATTTCTTACTTTACTATTTGATCAGATGGTTAAGTTGATCATATTTGTAGTTTAACTACTAGAAGCTGTGTTTACGGTTCTGAGTTCGAACAAAATATACGGAATGTTTGTGACTGAATAAACATAGAAATAAGCTATTCAGTAATAATATTACAAACTTCTAGCTGTAAAATCACGCTATATTTCATACCAGCGGTACTCAGGCAGTTTTTCTGCCACGCCAAATACATATGGCAGCTATTTCCCAGGAGTCGCCACATGAGAATTAATAAGGGAACGCTGTAAGATCATGGGAATTTAAAAAGTGAAAAATTGATCAAAATATTAATCATTTTGCATTTTATTTTAAAACTATATTAAACTTCATGAAACTCAAATCACAAAATATATGCTTTATGCATTTTTTACCTTGTTATGTGGTAATTTCGTTCTCCTTTCATCAATCCCCCCCCCCCCACCAAAATATTTTTTACTGTTGCAAAGAGTTTTTAAGAAAGTCGATTAAAAAAAGAGCTATTGAAAAAATATGCTTGGTCGTATAGTGACGAGCAAAAAATTATTTTTTTAAACATAGCATTTTCACGACAAATCAAACAAGTTTTGATCTATGTATTTCTCTACGAAATTGTCAAGAATCCAATCTTCTTGAAACAACATTTATTTTTAGATATTTTTCGATTAGAAGACATGGGTTAACTAAAAATTAGTTTCACCCATAAAATGGTCGGTATTCTACTGTTGTTTGTTAATGCTAAACATTAAAATTACAAAAAGAAAAAAGTTATCCTACAATTCGTACAATTGTTAGAAAAATTGATAAACGGAATATTCCTTAATTCACAGCATTTCTCGCTAGATTTTTAATACATTGTTCTCAAAGAATTTTGTGGGCCACTCAGAAAGATCCGATGGACCACATGCGATCCGCGGGCCACAGGTTGAGTATCGGTGTCTTATACCATAAGTTTTCAAGTAATATACAATGTTTTGAAAATTGCGAAAAATATACTACTGACAAAATTTAAATTAAATGTGATTTATTTTTTCTGTATTATACCAAGTGTATTAAATTCCACCAAAGATACAAAGAGCTGAATATAGTATTTAAAAGTACTATGACAACAGAAATGAATTTGCAAAAAACAAAAAAAAACATGATAAACTTATGCTTTGTCATACTCAAGTAAAAATAGTTTCTTAAGAAAAGTTTGAATAGATAAAAAAAAACTGTAAATATAAACAAAGTGTTCTTTATAAGAGAAATTTTATTTTAGATACTTCTTAACAGATTCATTAAACATGGATAATTATTAGCACTAAAATAATTATAGAATATCGTCGTTGTTAAACCAATAACTGCTGTGTGCACTTTTTAGAGATTTCGACATTTTGACCACTATGACGAGTTCCCTAACAAATTTTTATATAAAAAGACTGCTATACAAATCTAAGCATTATATGGTAAACTGCGGTCACGAAAAAATACGCTATGAGTAACATCTGGAATAATGCCAAATAAAAATATTTCAAAGTTATTTTTTGAACATAGCGCATATTGGTTTGACAACGACGATATATAAAATAGAAAATCTTTATGAGGTTAATAATAAGCATTTTTTAACTCTACTCTTAACGTGTTTACATTTTAAATTTTAGCAATATAGATGTAAGAACTTTTTAGCCCTTTACATTACTCTTAACCTTGTGTTACGGTATTTTATTTATTTTTCTTTAGGATTGAGATTGGCTTAAGAAAGAAGATTCACTTTGCTTATTAGATATTAATCTGATTTTTAAGACCGAGCAGACTAACGAAGAACATTAAGAACCCCCCCCCCCCAGCAAAGCCAAGTTTTGGGCCCCAAGACCTAATACATACTTGGAGTCAGGTAGGCTTTGGGCCCTCTGAGATGCGGGGGGTGAACGATACGCCATTGTTAAAACCTCTTTTTTGGTGGAGAATATATTTACCATCTTCTATTGCTGTGAAATCAGGGCATTTTATGCTTTTTAGCTCTTTTTACATTTTTCTACATGGAATTTATAACATTTTGTAAATAATGCAATATGCAAAAAACAAAACAAAAAAAGAGTTGTAAGATAGATAAAGTTTATAATTATATGTGACCAGGAAAAAAATTAATATATACATATTACTTTCCATGAAATTTATAAAAACAACGATGTGCATGTAGTAAATACCAAAAATGTATAAAATATGTTTTGTGATTAGATCTAAATAGGTTTTTTATACATAAAAGGAATTGTAAATCAGATAGAGGAAAATCATGCAGAGAATAAATAGTTCAATTTGGTGAAAAGTACACTTCTCACCAGAGGCGTAATGTATCCCCCGCCCCCAGGATTCTAGGGGGACCAAAGCCTTACTGATGCCAAGAACGTGTTTGGGCTTGGGGCACAAAACCTGAATTTGTAGGCGGGCCCTAATATTCTCCGTTACGCCACTGCTTCTCATGGCCTTAAATTAAATAATGTATATTTCTTGTTTAATAATCCATAACAAAAACAAATCATTATAATAAGTAAATTGTAAAATTTGAAATTTTTAACTTAGAGATGCAAGAATACACTCATAGTTATAAAAACTCTTACAACTACATTAAAAAAAACTAAAAGATTCCATATTATTTAATAATACAAGAATTTTCATTATTTACTTCATAAGATGTTGAAACTCCACAATCAAAATAAACCGGTAGAAAGATGTAGCTTGTTAAAACAGTTCCAATTGGAAAACCAACGCATACTATTAAGAGTTGTATACCATACCTATAGGTTTCGGCAGGTTGACCCAATATCGTAACGCCCGATAACATTGTCACAGTGATTGACATTACAACAGGAAACATTGACATATCCTTTCCAGCCAGTAGGTACTCTTTAGACGTTTCATCTTTTGTATTTTTTGATCGAAATTTAAGCCCGATAATAGTGGATATTATTAATGTCAATCCTACAACGAAGTAGTCCAATACACCCAAATAAGCCCGATGATCCATTTCGTTCGATTAAAAAATGCTTCTAAAATTGTTGTGAAGCTTTAGTCTACATTTTTTCACAGTTCAACGTTTTATCAGGAGGTAACTGAATTAATACGTCACGCAGGAGAATAACGCCACCTATTTCCTATTTGAGAGTCTCAATTATTTAATCCTTCACCACTAGTCATTTAAATATCAGACAAGAGATGTGAAGAGTATAAAACAGTGCTGAATTATCATTTCCTTATCAACTGCTACTTTTTAGTTATAATTCTGTCATCAAGGGGTTGAGTCCAATATCGCGTTTTTTAAAGGCTATCTTCGCTTAATGTTATTTCAGACTCAAAATTGCAGCTCTTTCTGTGATAAAGTAAAAAATACAACGCTTTAACAGAGTGTTTCTCAAACTGTGGCGAACGCTTCCCTGGGGGGGGGGGGGTTGATAAACCTACGAGGGAGGCGCGAGCATATTGGGAAGTCAAAACAAAAAATTATTTAAAGAAATTATTAATTTACTGAAATAAAAAAAAATATATATTCCGACATTATGAAAATAAAATACACATTTACACTGATGTTATTCACTTATAAATATATCAGTACTGTGAAATGTATTTTATAATAATAAGTTAACTACTAAGTCAAGAACAAGTTTAATAATTACCAGTAAGTCCATGGGTTTTTCATATACAAAAGTACATATAGAAATTAGCATTAATCTTGATAATTTGTACGGTTTATAATTAATCTCTTCAATGCCGATTAATAATTATGCGATTCGCTCCCCAATTCCACCGTTTTTTAACACGTAGGCGAGCGTATGTGATGTATTGGCGGGGGGGGGGGGATAAATAGGCAAATCCTCTGAAATAAGTAAATCTGTCGTAAACTCTGTCAAGATCCTTTTTTTTACATTCCAAGGCCTTCGGAATAATTTTATGGATAGCAGTGCACAGAGAAGATCGCACCTCGGAAAAACATATATATACGCGTACGAGGCAACGCACTGAGTGCGAGACGTTTATATACACCGGTTGCACTTCGGAGGTACAAGTCGTATTGTAGCTTAACGTCAAAGTATAGCGTTATTGAATTCAATACATTGTTATTGTATGGGGGGGGGGATGAAATTTATGATTGAATATTGGGTCAAAAATATTGAAAGATTGAGAAGCGCTGCTTTTAACATTTAAAATGTGGCTTCACTAAATTAAAGAGTGTATATTTTATTGTTCTACTCTTCACTGTTCGGATCAATCTTTTGTGGGTAGCCTAGTGGTTAGAGGGAGCATCGGACTCCAGACCGGAAGGCTTGGGTTCGATGCCCGATACCACCAAATATCCTCGGAGTACACACGGAGAACGTTCTCGTTAAATCAGTGGGTGGTCGTAGTAGAAACCACGGGTGCAGGGGGCTGGAGAATATTCCCCCCTCCAGTTCCAAGCCTAAATTGTGGAGGTGGAGATAGATGGTGTCACCATCTATCACTTAAAAGTCCAACCTGTCTCAGGCCCTGTCAACTTTTATTCCTTCCCTTCGGGATGGACACAACAACAACAACATACAACGTTAAATGAATTATGTATTAAACCCTTTAAAAAGCGAAAAATTACGAATATTGGTAGAATGTTTCAATAATTTAAAAACGTTAACGGATGCATGAATCGCAACCCTATAATTTTAAATGAATAAAGAAGCCTTTTTCTATTTGGGAATGAAGTTTAAATTATATTCTGGTTTTAGGCAGTGGCCATTTAAGCAATTATGTGGCCGCGGTAATCTAGTCGTGGTTATCACGAACTCCTGGCGAGTCGCGGTTTCAAATCCTGTTGCCACTGAAGATCCGCCTTGTAGAGGGGCTTATCACGGCATAAATACGATATTTTACTGTAAAATTTAACCGCGCATGCGCGATATGAACACAGAAGCTATCTCTCTCCACTTTTTCTTATTTATGAGTTGTGCAGTCGGAAACGCCTCTCTCTTTAATTGCTTTAAGTCATTTTTCGTTGCCTGAGCTTTGGTTCGATAAATATTATAGATTATAAAGTTTCTTGAATTATTTTTTTAAAATTTAACATCAAAGTATTTTTTTAAAAAATTAAAACATTTATTAAGCAAATATGCAGCGGAAATTTTCAAATAATTAATAAACTCTAATAATGATTCCTAGATTTTGAAGTATCTTTTATATCACACTTCCACCTTAGACCCCACATGTTTGAAGGGATCTGAAATTATATATAACAATATGTAACACAAAATGCAATATAATGTAATGTATGTTTTATACTGTATTTAGGGAAGATAGAGCTCTTACTTTAATAACATATTTGTATAACGTTATATAACGAGATTCTAACATAAAACACACTTTCCGATTTCAAAAAATGCCTCGAAAATGATGCAAGTTCATTGTAACATACGTACCAGTTACTCACACGATGCTCTGAAAATTTGATTCTTACACAATAAATATGAATTTTTATTTTTTATTTTAACATACTAAATGAATTTTTTTTTATTACAACATAGGGAAAAAACGAGAAATGAGTTTTTCTGTTTTGCACGAAAAGAAAAGTTTTGGGATTCGAACAGATATGAGCAAATTAAAACGCGGTAATGAAATTAGAATATATAGGGTGTCCTAAAACTAGTGCCCTAACTCTACACCGCCAGATTTTTCGTTGGAAGTTCGTTCCTGTACGATTCTTAGTATGAGAAAAATACAAAAATCAAAGTATGTAGGTGCAAAGAATAAACCCCGTATTCGACACATCAACAGAAGTATTTGCAAATATTTATGAAGACATACGTCTTGGAAATTATTTAAATACATCTTGCAAACTTTTAATGTACACCAGTTTCTCCCTGCATGTTTGGTTTACTTGTTTACTTTTCCAAGGCTAAAGAATTTATGAAGATTCACATACACGTGCTTAAGAATTCTGTTTTACATTAGTATGGTAATAGTTCATCGATACGAATCGGTATGTCGTTGTGTTGCTGTTCCTTATCTACTGGATCGACAAAAACATCTAGATCAAGTCCACCAACCCGTGCGTTTTAAGCAATCAAGAGCTGTAACAGTACTTGAGAGCAGCTGGATCTTTTGGAAACTAATGCAAGCCAAGATGTGGGCAGGAGCTGCTTGAGTCATATTGCAATTCGGACTAGGAGGGTAAAATTTTAGACCTGCCACATACCACTGAGCTGGAGTGTGTCTACTGCGAAGCCCAGCAAGAGTAATTTCATCCCACCTACTGCTTTTTTCAAGCGAAGCAGCACCAGGACGGTTTCCTTCAAACCACTGCCTTCAAGAGGAATTGATATCTTGTTTGACCCGGGTAACAATTTCTGAAAAAGTAAGGCAGCCACCATATGGAGAATTTTTTATGGCTGCCGTCACGGGCCAACCATCTGCAATTTTATTCCCGCAGACATTCACGTGTGACGGTACCCTCTGTGAAAAAAAGATCTTATCATTGGCACTCAAGCTATTTAATAGCTCGACAATACTCGTAGTCGTCTTGTCACCCATGCCTGCACCATTTGGATAGATGCTGAATATAGTCTCAGCTATCACTCAATATCCAAATATCTGTATTGATACTCTCAATAAAGCAAAATTTTAAAGCCTCCTCAATAATTAATTCTGCTCGAAAAACTGAGCAGTTGTTAGGATTTCTTTTGCAGATCCAAAAACTATTTCCCTTTTTGATGAAAATTCCACTACCCGAGACAGCGCCTATACTAATGCCGCCACCTCTATAGATCTGTAACACATTGTATGGAATTTTATATATAATCTCCAAAGCAAGCTGCCTAAGATACTCTGGATGTTGAGTGTCCTTGCTAGTGTATGAGAACCATTCATAAAACGAGGCAGAAGCAACCGCACAGCTGACCAGAGAGGCATATTCGACTTCATTATGCAACCATCCCTCGCTAAGCGGACATCCTCTACTTAAGGCGGCGATAGTTCTTCCAAATGCTCATATAGCTAGTTCTGTGCTGTTTACTATAACTGATGTCGTTGTTATATTATTGGTTCTTTTGTTAACAGAATTTTGTACTCTAAAATGTGTTGTTGTGGGGATCTTAGCTTATGTTTACAAAAGTCAATAATGTTTAAAAAATAAATAACCATTTCCACACTTAACCAAGGCTTGTCAAATGACATCCGAGTTGTCCAAATGAGCTCCCGTTAATTAAAATTTGCACTACGAAATCTTGTTAGAGCAAATCACATGTGTTAAAAATGAAAGATAATTTCTTATGGGCCTGTTATTTGAAAGTCATATGACAATAGAGCTGAGAGAACATGATTCTTCTTTTCTTTAACACTAATATTTATTTCCTATCTCATTCTAATATTTTTAGAAATTTCTTATAATTTTAACAATTACATATAACGTTCTTAAAAATTCTAACTGTAAGAATTTAAGGTGAAAATAATATCCTTTGAAAATGTTTAACTATACTGCAGCAATGGAAGTACAAAATCAAAATAAAATATGTAATTTGAGTCAATCATCTTGGATAATTATGAATTAGTTTATTTTAAGTTATGATTTATAAATGAAAAACATTTGATGTCAAAATTGTAATGCGAGGGTCATTCAGAAAATAAAGGATGTTTAGCTGTGTATTAAATAAAAAATACAATATTTTTTGGAAAAAATCATTCTGATACATACTTGAAGCTTCCTTTACATTTTTACATATTCACCACCTTCATTTAAATATTTGTCGCATATATTTACGAACTTCGTAATCCTTAAGTAATATTGTTCTACCATCAGTTCACTAAGCCAGGTGTTCATTGCATTCAAACTAAATACCGATAAACCAGACCTTACTCTTAGTGATTAATATCTTTTGCCTAAGTTGAGATTTTCTGAGATGTAAACGTTTTGGAAGTGATGAAAAGTTAGAAAAAGGAATGACGACCCGACTTAAGGAAATGGATGCAGATCAATAAACAGTAGTATCCTGACGCTCGTTAATAAATACGGTAAATTTTTAAATGTAGGAAGTGATTACGTAGAAAAATGAAGGAATCTCCCGGTAAGTAACAGAATTTGATTTTTCGTTGAATAAATATTGTTGTGCTTTTCATTTTTATATAACTGAATGGTCTTTATTTTCTAGATTGAACCTTGTACATTTAGATTTTAAACTTTTATATTTTTAAAACAGACATACATTGCTAAAATGCATTCACAAATACTTTCTCTTGCACAGATTTGGTTTTGTTTCAAAGCCATTAAGCAATACATTGCTACAAAAATGTAATATAACGTTTACACACAATGCTATATAGGTAATTCTTAGAATGTTTTATATAATACTATGTCATAAAGGAGGATGTGAATGTTTGCGTGAGATTTCACAATAAGTATACGTAAGTAAAAGTAAAAAAATAATAAAAATCTCTAAAAATAAATTTTTTTATTGAGAAATTTTTTGAAATTATTACTTGTTTTTTAAACTGTCCCCCCCCCCCAACAGATTTGGAGAATAAGAAAATCATACATTGTGATCAAGAAAACACTGTATATTTGCTTTTACAAGCTATTTATTTTACTACAAGCATGTAAAATTAAATTTTCTTTCAAATGATTTCAATGTATGAGAAAAACTGTTTTGTAAGAAAATTTTATATTTGTTTAAATAAAGTTTCTTTTATTTAACATAGATCTTTTATTTTTTGACAAATTAACATGGAAAGGAAAACTATGTGTATCAGATTTATCTACCTACAGATTTCGTTTCGTTTCTTGTCAGTAAACGTATTTAACTTAATTTAATAATTGAAAAGAAGATCCCTCTTGGACAAAAAGAAAATTTAAAAAATGAAAACATTTTTTATTACAGATTCTCTAATTAAAAGTTGGGATTTTTTTCGTAACATTAATATATTTAGTTTTTCCTAATTTCTGCCTTCTATTTCTGCTTGATATATACGAAGCAATGTTACTCACAAACACAAGCTGTTTCGTCTTGTAATTTTGAAGCACAGACAGGTGACGATGTCTACATCTGAGTCAACACGCCAAGAAACTTTGAATGCAATGTATTTAACCACTTAATTGTTTCTTTTTTCTGTCATATTATGTCAAAAAATAAGCATATTCTTATAAAAAATTTTAAGATGAAATCAATTATATAAACTCAAATCAGCAGTCAGAAACATTAAATATTGAATTTAAAGAAATATGCTATTTTTTTATTTTCATTGAAAAAACATATTTTCCTTGAAGTTGGTTTTTTTCCGAAGAAATAAGCAAACTCAAAAGAACACTTTACAAAAATGTATATTAGATTTAAAAAGATAATATTGTACTTACAGTTAATTATTTTCTTAAAATTTTGTTTTTGTGTGGTAAATTTTAAAGCAGGAAGACAAGCATATTCCAACATCGCAATCGGGATAAAAATGTGTTTCTTTTTTCACCCGTTTTCCAAAATCGTTTCTTTTCGAATAACACATAAAACATTGCCTTGTTGGTCTAAATTTTTTGTCAGTGGGAGGAATCATTTCTAAAATTTTTTTTCTTCTGTGAGTCGTAAGGGAATGGGCAAAATTCTTGATCGCCCTTTTTTTCATTTACCTGTCCCATGTCTTTCAATAAGGCGATCTATAATAACAAGCCCGAAATTCAAATAAGATAATTTTCCTTCCAGTTTCTGATATAAAGCTAAAGCATTCCACAATGATGTATCTAAAAGATGGAAGAATATCTTTTTGTATTATTTCATGCCTTTTTGTTATTGGATAATTTGTGAAATGCTGATCCACATTCCATATACAATAGAAAAGAAGTCCGATATTAAACTTTCATTACTTCTAGATTCATTTACTGAAATTTTAGACTCACTACCTGAGTTAATATCAGAATTATTTTCTGTTATGAGCCAATCATAATCCCTCATTTGTCTTCTATTTTGAGCTCCAAATTTAAAAGAAATAGTGTTCGTCGCACAGTTCGTAGTAAAAAGAAAATTCCAGCATTATTTAGTCCTCTAAAATAAGGCACTAAATTATAACCTTGAAACCGGTTTAGACATTTTCTTGCAATCCTAACTGTACTTGACCATCAAAGACATCTGTCAGAAACATTGTGGGAGTGTCGGCCTATTCGGCACCCCTCTCTCACCTACCTAAAGGTGTGATGGGAAACAAAGCATCACCAGCAACTTCCATAATAACTATTATTTTATTTCTCTTCAAACACACTTAAACAGTCCCAAGTGAAACTACAAAAGGAAACCCTAGGAGTGATATATAAAGTGAGCAATCTCTGATCTCATAAATAACTCTAAGTAAACACGACTAAGTGAACTAGACAAGGAGAACAAGCACTAATGATCCGTAACTAAATTTGATTAAATCTTAGATCCCCAATCTAATAATTTAATATCTTAGCAACTATTTCCTTAACTCGCGCTATGTTTGTGAATGAAATATTCTAATATTCTCTCTTACGTATCACCGCAACAGCTTCCCGGCTCCTTCTATCTTACATCTACAAAACCTAGACTTTATACAGTCAAACTAATTTAAATATCTTGGTTTCTTCTTGAGAGGATGTGAATTAACGTGAATGCTAGCCCCAAAGTTCCCCAAGAGGATTAGTGGAAAAATGACGCGCATAGGTTTGTCACAACATTACACACCAAAAAATCAAAAAACACAGTCATGTCAGAGGATTAGTGTAGAAAAAAGTGTTGCCCGCGCGTGGCTCGGGAAAAACAGGGAAGTACCGTTTGAAGTGCCCGAGAGGTGTTCGGGGAAAACAGGGAAGTAATTAACATATAGATTCAAATAGGATAAACTCGATGCATCATTAGGGTGAAACAACGTAGAGTACGAAGTCCATATCGCAGCCACTGGGCTACCCAGTCTGTAGCTAAATATTACATTTGTGTTCCTATAAATAAAACTATTATTGCTTCAATGATAAAGCATAGATTCTAGATTTTTACTCAAGCGGAATTTATTCCATTTGCATTGTTTCTAACGGATAAAATTTTTTAACTGATATCCTAGAGTCTTAAATTTATGAAATAGAAAACGCTTCAATATATTTCCTATTAATTTCATAGAATTTACGACTTTTATCCTCTTGAGTTCTTCAAAATTTAACTAAGAAAAAAACAGAAGCTTTTTCTTTTTCTAAAATATCTAATACCGTTATTAAAACCGGTATCTCGGTATTAAGTTCTAAGAAATAGCGAATACCGGTATTGAACTTTCGGTCCGATATTGCATCCCTAATAGCAACGCATGTTATATACCCAAGTGTGTCATATTCACACACATTTCTGAGAAGTTATTCGTAATGATCAGTGCTGGTTTATCCATTGGACGCTTGGGGAGGGCACCCAGGGGCAGGATCAGATTTTCTGGTAATTAATTTCGATTTGCTAGTGCCAAGGGGGCCTGTAGATCTTTTGCACCCAGCGCCCGAGATAAGCTTGAATCGGTATTGGTAATGATAACATACTTAAAGCATTATGTGTCTTGTTGTAAGTTAAATTAAATAAATAAATACTCAACCATTGTTCAGGGGCATAATTGAACTATAGATCATCTATACAAATAAATAAAATTGAAGTGTCTGTTTGTAATTTCAAATTAGCAGCTTTTTACTAAATGCATTTAAAGGTATATACCGTACTTATATCAAAAAATCAATTTTTTAAATTTTTGTCTGTCTGTCTATCTGTCTGTCTGTCTGTTTGTTCCGGGTAATCGCGGGAACTTCTGGTCCGATTTTAAAAATTCTTTCACCAATCGAAAGCTACATTATTAGCGAAAAATCTAGTTGTTAATATTATTGATGTTATAAAAACTGAAATCCTCCCGAATATTATAAAAAATTTCACCATGACTCCTTCACATTTCAAGTTTTCATGGATCTCTGTAAAAACATAAATTTCAGTGAGTTCATGGATTTTTAGGTAAATTTTAGGAAATGTAATTACAGTTCGTAGTGTTTTTTATATGTTTAGGGAAAAAATCCAAATAATTGAAAATTCTGTTACTGATGAAGTGGAGCGCTTCTCCGGTGGGACAGAACCCGGGACCTTTGGGTCCGAAACCGAGAAACTTGACCACTACACCAAAACGATCACCATGGTGCGGACGTAGTAACTGGCTTATATAGATGGTATCGCTACACACTCCCCTACCAGGGAATTTGTGGTTAGGTGAACGAACGATGTAGTGGTTATATCGAATGTGTTAGCTGCTACCTTGCTACTTGTGACGGTTTTTCTGGATGCGTCATTCGTGCGTGACGGCTTGAGGGTTGCGTCACCATGTGACGACTTGAAGATTGCGTCTGTATGCGACGGCTTGAGTTGTATTTGCGGTGGATAGATGGCGCCACGACAGTTCAGAAGGCTGCCTTTTTCTGAACTCAGCCAGGGTTAAAAATGAAGAGGCGCATTCTGTCCTGAGGACAGATCTCGTGACCTTTCGGTCAGAAACCGAGTAATTTGACCACTAAACACCAAAATGATCACCATGGTGCGGAGGTAGTTACTGGCTAAGATAGATGGTATCGCTACACTGAAATATATTTTTAAATAAAATTAAGACAATCGTAAATAGGTTTTTAAAATTAATAAAACAAAACTATTTAATAAATGAGTATGTATATCAAAACAATTTGAAATGCCACAATTGAGCATGGCAAATTATTTGGAAATCCCTAAAATGGTTTTCTGATTTAAAATCATTTCTGTTTTTAATACAAAACGCAAACCAAAACAGCAATTCATTTTGACTGAGTTTAACTAGTAAATAAATAAGTGAATTATTAAAGGACCTTTTGCAACTAAAATTAATGAACAAAAAATATAATTAGAAATTGCTCTTAAAAAAAGAAAGAAAATATAAGTTACTAAATTTTAAAATACGAATAAATAAATTTTACCTCTTTTCACTAGATGGCAGCACAAGCAATGTTTCCAGAATGACAAATTGTTCATACAATGATATAATTTAGGACAGTGATTCCCAAAGTGGTCTATATAGACCCCTAGGGGTCTACGACGACCTCCAAGGGGTCTACGCCAGCCAAAAATTTATTTTGGGGTCCATGAGGTGTAAGTGGGGGGTCTATGATAGTGGCTCTCATTGAACTAAACCGTGATTAATTTATAACCATGTGGAAACCAAATTTTACCTATTCAACAGATTTATTCACTAAATATAATGAAATCAATTTGCATTTACAAGGTGACAGCATAAATTTTATTAAAGCAAGAAACATTTCAGCTTCTCTTTCCTGAGTTAAGTTAAAGAAGGAAAAAAACTGAAGAATTTTCTAAATTTGTCACAGACATTCTGTCAGAACATGTAAACAAACATTTAAATGCCTTTTATTCAGATTTTGAAGTTAGGTTTGAGAATGATTTGACTATATGGCAATACAGTAGGCAATGAATTCGTATAGTCATATTGAAGGGGAAAAAATGTCACATTACAATAGGTACTGATCGTAATAAATACTAACGAAGATCTTAAAGTTTAGAAACGGATGCCAGCAATTTTGGCTTTAAAAAGTCAAACCTGTTATTAGTCTCGACTTTTGGAATATCGTGAGGAAGTTTTTTATTGCTTTTCCTAGCGTGAAGGAGCTTCAGTGCGGTTGCCAATCTCCAAAAAAAAAAAAAAATTGGACACTAACAGAGGAAATTTAAGGATAAACCAGAAAAGATTAATACTAAATGTTGAAAATTTGATATTGTAGTGCTAGAGATTCCTTCCTCCCTTTAAAATCATTTGTTTGTTGTTTAGTTTAGCAGTTGTATTTATTAATTAACTTCAAATTTAATTAATTAACATGTGCTTTTTAAATTTTAAACACTACACTTCATTACAGTTAGAAAAATTTAATTCTTTTAAAGTAGGAGTAGTAGTACCAGCTATCAAAAAGACATTTAAGTTCATAAATTTGCGAAAATTCAATATTATTTAAGCAGGGGTCTACTCCAAACCGAAAAACATGGCAAGGGGTCTACCAGACAAAGTTTGGGAACCTCTGATTTAGGAGGAAGCTAAATGACAAGCTGTTTTGATAGCAAATCAATCAAAATATCATTTTCAACAGAAACACAGCCGAAATTTTACGAATGAGAGAAGAACGCTTTGCGATAATATCTTGTTGCAAACAAATCTCGAAAATTCCAAAGTGGAAAAAAAGTCAATTTTGAATTCTTTTTTCACATCTATCATTCCTTCACTGTTTGTGGGCTTCTACAAACAGGCATTTCGGAGCTGCTGTGTAAAAAAATTAAATCGGCAATATCTATCCAAAAACAAAAGAAAAAAAAAACCTGCAACAGAATTGGCGCTAAAACCTTAAAACACCCCACACAGTAGCTCTAAAAAATTTGGGGATTGGTCGTGTGTGTTTGTATCATATGGAGAGAAAATTTGAAAGTCTAGCACTTTTTGCTTACATTAATATTGCTCCCGCAACTGCTGACGAGGGAAATAATTACTAGCCACTGGAAGAATATAAGGTCAAGATACTCAACTATGTTCAGCACAAATATAATGGACACAGAGTGCCACCTAGTGGTCATTAAAAAATATTCCATTTTAAAGTGCACCGCAGCTCTTGTCAACATCAAATACAGCGCAAGTGGCTGGTGTGAGGCGGGGAGGGAGCGGGAGAGATGCTCCTGTTTGATTGACAGGCAAGATATTGGAAATCTGATTTCATCATCTGAAGGTCGCTGCTTTTACACAAGGTCGCCGCTGTTCGCACTGCGAACTTCCAGGAAGAGTGACGTCAGTTTTCTCCTAACGCAAGCACTTCGGTGGAACTTCTGCCCTCAACGTGCAGTGGATTCTATAAAGAAATTAAATTCCTTAAAACTATTCTTTAAAAGTGGAATTAAAATTAATTCCCGAACACGATACCTATTTATTTACTGGAATCGGACTTCAAATAACCGCTTGATTCAATTGAGAATCATGCATCTAGAGACAGTCGTAATGCATATTCATACCGAAAATCAAACAGAAATTCCTCTCTCCCCGTTTTTTTTTTTAGCCATCCATCTTAAGATTTGCATCTGAGAGGTCACATGACCTAGTTATACTAAGAAAGAGATCACAGCTACTCTTGGATATCTATCAATTTGCACTTCCACTGAATGATTTCTAAGTGTGCACCTTTAACTTTTTAAATAAGATTATAAAGACTTTTTTTAGAGTTCATTGAAACATGCCCCCACCCCTCAACTAAGCAACGAATAATTGTATTCAAATCTTTAAATATGTCCCCCCCCCCCATACACACCAGAGACACGTGATATGCGTCCCTAACTTATATCACATCGGCAGTGGAAAAATCTGGTGCATTTATAAAGAAAGGTGAAAATATTCCAGATTTTAAGTCAATAAAATTTATCGCCATTCGCAAAATTTGAACAATAAGTGTTCTCCTTTGTGAATATAAGAGAGAGAGAAGCATAAACAAACAAAACAAAATTCACCTTTTAAAAATTTATATAACAGCATACAAAATTTACACTATAGGAAAATTTCTATTAAAGAGTTGATATTTAACTAAGGTGCAGAACATAGTTCCTTACAAACGAAACAATAGAAAAGCCAATCGCGATATGAGCTAATGAACCAACACGCCACTTTTAATTTTTTACTCATTCTCAATCATCCTCATATTTAAAAGACACAAATAGTGTTACAGCCTTTCAACAACTTTTTCAATTAATCTCGTATTATTTAAAATATTTTGCAAAGTATACATTTGTTATTTCGTTTTCATTGATGCCATTATTAATAGTGCGTTCTATAATTAATAAAATCTCACTGTGTGTTTTGCTGAAAGGGGTAATGCGTTCATGGAATGAAGATGAAACTGGTAGTGACAGCTGAGATGATGCCCTGAGGGTGAGTGAGTGAATATTAACGTTCCACTGTTCAGCTACACGAGGGCTTTGGGGACGGTCCGCGTAATTTTGAACCATGGTCAAGTGATGCGGGTGACACCTGAGCTGGCACCCCTTCTCCTAACTACCACACCAACGGGAGGATGTTTGAGCTCTCGACAGATTTAACGTGCATCGCTCCCCTACACGACGGGTCTTTAGTGGTACTGGGATCGAGCTCATGACACGCTAACCATGATCCGATGCCTAGACCACTTGGCTACCGCAGCCACAGGTCAGTCTCAAATCTACAATTGTAGAGAATCCAATTTATCGCGCAGCATCGTGTTGAACTTAAGGAAATAGTTTCACAATACCGGATCCGTCGAGAGAAAGCCTGGACAAGGTTGTCTAAGGGCTTCGGCGAGCAGAAAAGATTACCATTTGACCATTATACCGAGGTATAACAGGGATACTTCAGCTTTTCAGCTCTCTCGTGAGTTGAACGTAGCAACAGGAACCTAAGTTTCGAGGGTGTCTGTTTTCAAAAGTCTTCATGTGAACGAGATCTGTTTTTAAGATGACTTATTGTTTGTTGCCCTCCTAATTTGCGAACAGGATAACCCACTTAAAATGGCGAAGAGATCATAGAGATTGGAACATGGATGTTCCAATCTCTATGGTAATGCTCACTGACTCATCAATGGACAGTCTTCACTGATGAGTCAGTCAGCATTACCAGTGATTCTAGCCGTACTATCCCATAGAAAAAATCAGGGACCTACTCCCCACCCTCCAATGTCCAAGAAATCGAACTTTACAGCAGCGGGTGTTTGATGATCTGGGAAGACATAAGTTTTGATTCCCTCACAAACCTCCGTGTCTTTAAAAGAAACAATATGACTAATGTGGCCATAAGGAAGATGGGATACTGCCCTATGTTAGCTTTTTAACGAGTGCAGTCAGTCCTGATTTTTTAAAATTATGACGTCACGAAGCCACATAGAGCTCATCTAGTCGATGAATTTCTGAAAAGTGAGGATGTTTGCCAGATGAATTGGCCAGTCAGATCTCCAGACCTTATTTCAGAACATGCGTGGGAGGCTGCAGGGAAGCATCCAATTGCAACTTGCAATTCGTCTCATCCAAGGCCTGAAAACAGAGTTGCCAAACTAGTTGGATTAACTGCCATAAGAACTCCTAAATTTCCTTACTTCCTGTGTAAAATTATGGTGAGAAGTATATAAGAGGAAAACTCACCTTCTATCAACTATTGTTTGTTCTATTCTGCAACACTTTCTAACTCCGATGGGTGTTACGCACGACCATGCATATGTATTACGAAGACGAATTTCGTGGGTCACAATCTGACACCATCGATTGAATAGTATTAGTAATAACAACATGTATAAAGAAACAAGGAGATATTTTAAAAATTAAATTTACTTTTAAAATGATACCTATGTTCATAAACTGGACATACATTTTAACACATTTACGTTAAGTAACGCCTTTAAATGTTGTATGAATTCTATAAACTCTTTTTTGAAACAAGATTCTTCAAATAAAACAATTTTTTGTACAATTTAAAAATTCTAGATAAAACCCCTGTCAATTTCAGAATACTGACAATTAAACAAAAATTTGAAGTTGTTGTTCGGTATTCTATGGCAACATTAATAGTCAGTTACCTAGTTATCTTCCCATATATGTGTAATTAGTTCGTCTTATGGTGCAATTGTGAGATTAGAAAGACTAAAAAATGCATAACAAACAGACAGAAATTAAACAGACTAACCTTTAACTAATCCAAATTCCTCCTTGTCCGAGTCAAATCTTTTTCTTTTCTAACCGATGGTAATTTCCTCCACCTAGGAAAAGACGAAAACTCCGTCCCTCAGGTCTATTCAGATGATCCTTCTTACCCTTGGAAAATGATTGGTTTTTTTAAACTTTTTATTTCTACTCGAATAATGGTATACGAAGGTTATAAGTACAAGTGTAATAAACACTCCCGTATACGTATGTCGACGTAGAGAAGTTAGGGGAAGCTTGATTAGACAGATTTATTAATAATGGTTGAGATTAGAGGGGTTCAACCCTCTCTCTTTTTTATATGATGGATTTGCAAAATGGGATGTTTTCTAGAAATCTTAATTTCCTTCATATTTTATTTCTCGAAACATGCAGAGATGGGAATTTGTGGGTATTCAACTTATAGTGAAAATATAGACTTATCTTTGCAGAAGTAAGTCAAAATGTACGTACACTTTCCACACTGAAAATGAATTTCTCGTTGAAGTAGTAGTTTAAAACTTTTTCAAACTCCAAATTTCTCTTGAGTGTTACATTCCCTCTCCAAATTTTTTTAAAATTCTTGTGAATGACTAATATCTGAAGTTTATACAGAACTTTTTAAACTATGTAAATTATTCAATTTTGTTTCTCTTTTAAAAAATACTGTAAGCTAAATAGATAGTAGTAAATATTTCTTATGAAAGAATTTCTCATACAATCCCTTTAAAAGTTGTTGTTGTTACTAATGCCACCTGTCTGACGTAGTCATATCGGGCCCACGAAATTCATCATGGCAACGGCTAGATTTACGCCTGTCGTTAGGCTAAGCTTCGAGCACCCATGAAAGTGACAGTACTATTTTGCTCACGCAACACGATAGATGGCGACACCATTCGGACCCACTGATTGAACGAGCAGGTTCTCCGTGTGTACTTGGCGGATATTTGGTGGTATCGAGCCTAGGCCTTCCGGTCTGTAGTCCGATGCTCTACCCACTAGGCTACCCCGGCCCCAATTAAAAGTTATTTTAATTTATTATCAATATGACCAATTAAAACTATTTCTAATTAAACATAAAGGTATTGTCAGTATATGTTAGCGTGATTTATTTGCTTAATCAATTAATTATATAGATACATCCCTAACACATTTCTTCATTATTTTAAATCTTAAAATATGTTATATTTCAATAAATATAGAAATGCTAATAACGTTTGATTTAATAGCTAAGTTTCTAGAAATATAAAAGTAGTTACTGTCCTAATATAAAACTTCGTATTACATTAATGAAAGGGCTTCAATAAAAAACAATGAAAATTTTAACTAATGCGGCTATATAAGTTATGAATTATTAATTTTATTATCACAGTAGAAACAAGCCTTATGTCTTAAAATGATACACCAAATACTCACACAATTATTTGAAACTGTATACATTACATTTTGTACAAAATTGGAAAACAGTATTACAAATTTTGTATTATTCTGTCAAAAAAAGCATCTTTATGTAGAAAAATTAGAAAACAAATGTATTATACTATGCTATATACATAGGCAAGCAAACAAGCACTCACACAGTATGGTTGCAATATAAAAAAAACTTGCTGTGTTATTGTGAAAAATGTTTTGAAAGATTCTAAAATTTGACGATTTTTAATTATTCTGAATTAGTTTTACCTGAATATTAATCGTAAAATGTTCATAAGGAAACTTTCAAATTTCAAAAAGGAACTTTTTAAATTTTCTTAAAACCGAATTTTTCCACCAATACAGTCGATTAATGATTAATCCACTTTTTTTGACGGACTGATTCTGAAAACACGCTTTTTACAAAATGTTTATAATTCAATTAAGATATTTTTTGTTCCACCAAGCAAAACAACCAACCATGCCAAAATGAATTTTTAACTCCATTTCCTATTCCAAATCATCTTTCCCCTGGCTGAATTCCCCTTCCTGTTACATAGAATGGATATTTATTATAAGCTACTTTTACTTATTAATAAATTATAGTTTTAAAAAAACCCCTAAAAAACACGCTTTTATACTGATTCGAACTAAAAATTTAAAAATAATTCTTTTTCAAGAATAAAATGATGAACTAGAAAATTATAGTCTTTGAGGTAAAAGCATGGGGTGCTTTGTTCTATTCTTTTACAATAACTCAGCATTTTGGAATAGAAACTATAACAATTGATATATTTAAAGAACAACCCATGCTTTGAAACAATACGAAAGGAGGAACCTTCTCTCATTTACACATTTAGCCTATTTATGTTAGTAAATGGAACACAATTACAGCGAGTCCGCGTGGCCTAACGGATAAGGTGTCTGACTTCGAATCTGCAGATTACAAGTTCGAGTCTTGTCACCAACAATACTTCTCTTTCATATTGCTTCTCACTAATTTTTTTTATTTTATAATCTCGCTCTCAAATATCAATTCTTTCATTGGATATGGAATGAGGATCATTTAATTTTAATTAAATGTGTTTTGTTTATATTTGCGTAGTGATTTGATTGCCACCATATTATTTTTATATTTATTCAACATTAATTTTGAAGAAATGCCCTACTTTTTATATAAAAATGAAAATATTCAATATTTATTAAGATTCATATAAATGCCTTCTAATTACTTACAACGGGAAAGGTTACTAACATAATCAAATAAATTAATAAAAAAATAAATATATCTCTTTTTATAAAATTTCTTATAAACTTAACACAATAGAAAAAATTTAAAATTATTAAAAACCTGCATGTGGGGTTTCTTATCATATTTGCTAATTAAAGATAAAAATTGAGGTAAATCAAGAAAAAAAAATCTTCAATCAAATACTTTTAATCATTAAAATACCATCACCACAATTCAGAGAAGATTTTAAAAAATCCAGCAGAATTTATTTTGAATGTGTGGATTAGTAACAACCTGTTTACAGAGTCCGCGTGGCCTAATGGATAAGGCGTCTGACTTCGAATCAGAAGATTGCAGGTTCGAGTCCTGTCGCGGACGGTTTAAAATATTTAAAAAAAATAAAAGTTTAAAAGAACTAAGGAATACGCTTTTATACTGATTCGAACAAAAAAATAAAGAAATAATTCTCAATATATAAGAATAAAATGATGAACGAGAAAATTAATGTCATTGGGGTAAAAAGTGGGGTGTTCTTTAAATATATCAATTGTTATAGTTTCTAACTTCTATTCCAAAATGCTGAGTTAGTTTAAAATGTACTACAAAGCACCCCACGCTTTTACCCCAATGACATTAATTTTCTCGTTCATCATTTTATTCTTATAATCAGAATTATTATTTTTATTTTTTTGTTAGAATCAGTATAAAAGCGTGTTCTTTAGTTCTTTTAAAACTTTTATTTATTTTTCATTTTTTAGTTCGATATACAATAAAAGCCAGTTTTTTAGTTTTTTAAACTATCATTTATTTATTGGTGAATTTTTCCTTGAGTTCGATATTTGGAGCCGGAATTACGTAACTGCTGGAATTAGTCTTGCTCTTCATTGGATATTAATTAAAGGGTTTGAAGTGTATTTATTCTCTGCGTTTATGGGGCCTCGGATGAGTCATGTATCGTTATATTAGATTCCGTCTCAAGAGAACAGGTCAAACAATTGAAAGTTTGTTAAGTTGAAAAAGTTCGAATTAAAAAAATTTAATGTACCATGTTTTTATAACGGACTAAAAAGTAGAAAACTCCTCCTTTCGTTTTTTTTCCCTTTCTTTTTTCACAGTTTTATGCATTGTCATCTACTTCTGAGCTATGGTCCAAATTTCTAATCTGTAACTCATCGGAAAATCACACAGTTTAATCAATTACAAAATTCCACCCGGGCAGACATTCAAGAAAGCGAGTTAATAAAAGCATGATAATAGTAAGTGTCAATCGTATTACCCCTTTTAAACGTATTGCTATAATGTTAATTCGTATCATCACTTCTAAACGTATTGCTTTGTAAAAATAAGAAAATATTTAGCAGTTAGAAGATAAATTTTTTTTTCACATGCACGAGCCCTTTTTTTAGTTTTCATCTTCAGAAAAATGTTTATATTATGGTTAGAAATTGCTAACACCCACCCACCCTACACTTTCTCACATAAATTATACTTTTCTTGTTTTTGTTTGTTTTACTTGTGTAAACTATAAGTATATTTTACAATTGCATATAATTAGCTTCAAATTGAAAACAGTCGCTTTAGTGCTACACCTTATTCTTTTAATCGCCAAATCTGGAAATGGAAAATGGAATTAATCGCCAAATCTGGAAATGGTGTACGGAATATGTCACCGAATTTGAAAATTGTATTTGCAATAAGTTTCCAAATCTGGAAGTGGTATATGGAATTGTCGCCAAATCTGATTATCGTTATTCCTGACTATCCTGATAAAGACTAAGACACAAAATTATGAAATTATTGTATTGGTCATCGGTCTGTGACAAGTGTGCAAAATTTCGAATTAATCCGATCTTTCAAAGTGGGTAAAAATCGAGAGTGGGTAAAGATTCCGTTACATGCACAAGTGAAACTTATAAAAGCGTGTTAATAATAAAAAGAAAAGGTAAATCCTTTTTTTTTAACCTATCTATTACAAATTCATGGGCCTTAAGAGTATTATATGTTTAACGCATGTGAGAGATAAAGTTCAATTTAGTAAAATTTTTCTTTTATTTGTATTTTTTTTGTTATTGATGGACAGAGGACTTTTTTAATACAGTTGGTTTTTCAACATAGTTACTTTTCAACCCAATACTACTTTCAACGTGTTAAACACAATACTTTTTTTAAAATCCATTTTATTTTTTAAAAAAGGTTAAAGCGTTCAGTTGCTTGCAAGTGTTGCACAACCACATTTATTTATATTTTATTTATTTTCACCAATGACTTTAAATTTACCCAATTAGCATTTGTAAAACATTAAGAAAACAATTTTGTCAATCTAAATTCCATATAATCAGCGTTCACCACTGGCACTTACTTTGAGTTGCTGATTTAAACACGACTTACTACTAAACAGGTGCAAAACAATTCATGTAAATTGCATTTTTATTCATAAGTGTTTGATCAAATTTGATGTAAAAGTGTCTTTTAAAACTACATTACAGCAGATAAAAGAAGGACTTAGTAAATCATAAACACCTGCAAGGAAAGAAGACTATATTTTATTTTTTTTAAAAAAATTGCCGTATAGTTTGATTTTAAATCAAGGTTTTTGTCAGAATTATGAAAGTAATTCTACGATTCTACTAATGTTGCCAGCTGTGAAAATCATGATATATTCCCAGGCTAATAAAGTTTCTAAAGTAAGGGTCCTTAAATTTTCCTTTCAATATATAAACTCTTTGTGTGTCCATGACTTTAAGTCTGGCCTAGACATGACTAAAAGGCTAAAGTATTTCTTAAAAGAGCATATGAAAATGGATGATTTTGGAAAAGGGTTTCGTCTGCAACAGTCTGATAGCCTAAGTATCTGATATATTCTACTACACTGCTGGCCACCGTAAATGCAACACCCTGAAGGAAAGCACGCAAATAACATGAAATTTACAATATGCATTAGCGGAGGTGAGATATGCGAATGATTAGAATTTCAGCGCGGACACACATCACGCACGCTTGTAGCGCCACCTCAAAGTGCTATTTAAGGTTTGGAGATTTCGACGATTTCAAGTTCGGCAATTGTGTTTTTCTTGTGGTTTTTTCAAAAAAACGATCAGTTATGTCTCGTAGAAAACAGCGATCAGCTTTTGATCAAGTATCCGAGTTAGACAGAGGAAGGATAGTGGCCCACCGAGATTGTGGATTATCTTTCAGAGAAATCGGTAGTCGTGTTGGATGAAACCTAACAACTGTAATGCGGAATAGTGACCGTTGGATGCAGGAGGGAACGACGGACCGATGTGGTCAATCGCATCCACCTCAGTGCACCACTTCACGTGAGGACAGGCGAATTGTACGCATGGCAGTGACGGATCGCTCAGTCACATCACGAACCATAGCACAGCACAGTGAGTCTGTAACGCCTTATTCAGTGTCTGCTCGTACCATTCGACGCCGTTTACAGTAGAGTGGTCTGTCCGCAAGACGTTCATTGCTTGGTTTACCCTTGACGCAGAACCACAGATGTCTCCGCCGCCAATGGTGCGATGAAAGAAGGATGTGGGTGGCAGATTGGAATAAAGTTGTCTTTACTTACGAGTCACGCATCTGTCTACAACACCACGATAGTCGGATTCGAGTCTGGAGACACCGTTGAGAGAGGATGCTGAACAGCTGCGTTATGCACCACCACACTAGTCCTGCACCGGTTATTATGGTATGGGGCGGTATTGGATATCACTCTCGTACTCCTCTAGTACACATTGACGGTACTTTAAACAGCCAGCGCTACATGTCCGAGGTGTTGGAGCGAGTTGTCCTTCCTTACCTTCAGGGCTTGGTCACAGCCCTATTTCAACAGGATAATGCGCGAACATACGTGGCACGCATTGTCCAAAGGTTCTTCGTGAACACCAGATTGTATTGCTTCCCTGGCCGGATCGCTCACCGGATCTTTCACCGATAGAAAACATGTGGTCGAATGGTTGCTCAATGATTGACCCAGATTACACCCTCAGCTGCCACACCAGATCAACGTGTGGAAGCTGCTTGTCTGCTGTACCCCAAAAACACATCCAAAGTCTCTTTGAATCAATGCCGAGGCGTGATCTCCAATAATGGCGGCTACTCTGGCTACTGATTCTGGCAGGAACCACACTTCACAGAAGTCTATAAATTTAATCGTTTGATACTGGGTCAACATGTTATCTACGAAATAAATTTTATTGTGCTATCTCTTGTCTTTCTTGGTGTTGCATTTACGGTGGCCAGCAGTGTATTTGAAAAAAAGGTGCACTTATAATAATTTCACTGGCTGGGTTTTTAATAAGTTAATTCATTACAAAATAAACAACTATTTTTCGCATTTACTTAAATGCAAAAAAAGTAAAAATTCCCCTTACAAAATTAGAAATTAATTTGAATATTTGTATTAATTTTTTAAAGCTCATTACTTTAATTTGCCTAAGCTAAGCAAATTGACTTGTTATATGATAACGAATGTCTGTAGCAAATTAATTGGCTTGATCTAGTATAATTCAAGTTAATTTAAATATTTGCATTAATTTAGTAAATCTTCATTAATTAGTCTTCTCCAATTTTCTATCAGAAACTCAACTCGCTAATTAACCCCATTATTGCTGCCAGTGTATATCCGTTTCGTTCAACTTTAACGTTAAGTGTCCCGGATGTATATATCCGTAATTCTAAAGTGGGATTCTATGCATTGTGCTGTTCTGTTTAAGTCTAGTCCGAAGACTTTGAAAAACAATAAAATAGTACTGGCAACGTTTGGAAAGAATTTACTACATTCGGAGAAAAATGTGCTTATCTGTGACTTTTCTCCCACCCCTAAAAAAATGGCAGACGTACGCCTATGTGAAAAACGAGGCTTAAAACTATCGAGGCTCAAAGTCCTTCCGTGAACGTAGTGCATAAGCTCAACCCGTTCAGGACCATGATGACATATATATGATCACGCGTTTCTCCCTTCAGTCCACAGTATCATATATGTGAGATTTCGCTTTCTCTTCTCAGAGGCCATGATCACACTGGTGTGATCAGAGTTTGGTTTGTTTTTATATTGATTTTTACAAGCACTAGTTGTCGGTTAAAGTCTGTTTTTTCTCGTATAATGTTTAACACAAAACTTTGAGTTTCAATACTTGCTTTCGGCTCCGAGGGTTTTTAAATTAGATAGAGGATATTTATGAATGTAAACAACTGCCCATGTTTAGACTTTTCAAAAGAATCGGGCATTTAAGGGTTTGTGATTTATTACGCTCTGGATATCTGTTTATATTTTGACTAAGTTAGAAATAGAAGGAAAGTTTATTAGTTTATAGGGCATCAGGCATTCATAATAAAAGTTTCAGCATTTATTTTATTTGTGGTTCAAATTTTCCTCAATAATTGTAATACTTAGATGACATTAGCCATCTTCTTAGAACAAACGTGATGACTCAGTTTTAACGAGGAAAAAAGAAACTTTCTTAGTGTGACTCATTTTTAATCCAGTAAGAACAAACGATTCTTTTTCGTTGCTATCGCATTTAGAATGGAGGAAATTCACGTCAGACAGACGCCAAGCGGGGAATCACGTGACAACCGTGGCAACATTTGCACGTATTTTTTATTCCCGTGTTAAACCTATACACTAAGTTGTTGACATTCTTGTGCTGTAATTTTATCTAATTAAAATATGTGATATCATTGTATTTCTTGCATTATTCTAGTGTATATATTTGTTAGGAAATAATCTTAACAACTTTTTTATATAATTTTTGTTTTATTGTAATTTATTTATCTAATTAGGTATTCGTCTGCTTCGACTAGTGTTAGCTGGTGTATTTGTTTATAGTTCTTGATTCACTTAGATATAGCTCTCAGTTATTTTAGTTCTCAATTAATTTTGTAGTTCTTTATTTTATATTTTTTATTCGATGACAAATTTGTGAGCAACATGTCGCTTACCGAGCCTGATTGCTCAGTGAATTATTAATTTTTTTTATCAAAAGCGTTGTAAAAGCAGAAATGAAGAGAGTAAAGTACAAGTCATCTGTTCAGATCAGAACAACTTCTGAGGTAAGTTATAAATTATTTTGTGTTCTAATTTAGATACTTTCTGAAACTATTATGAATGCATTGCTATTTACTCATTTATGCTTTAGTTTAACTCATTGTTTTAAAATACAAAATAGGTTTTTAATAACATTAATATTGTTATTTATCATTGAATTATAAGTTGATTCTAAAAGATTAAAAGTAATGGCAATTATTCAAATTTAGCAGCTTTTTAAACTTCTGTAAAAGAAATGTGAATGGACAAATTAAAATTTTTTGAATAGCTATATTATCAATGATAAGTTTACAATTTGATTCATATTTTTTAGCGTAGCGTTGAATATCAATTGCATTGTTTTCTATATTAATGAATATACATTATTAAGCAAACCATAAGAACCACAACCATAAGAACACAAAACATAATACTAAAATGATACTAAGAAAGCAAAACACATTATAAGGATTAATTAAAAATAAATAAAAAAAAACTAAAGAACACGCTTTTATACTGAATCGAACTAAAAAGTAAAAAAATAATTCTTAATATAAGAATAAAATGATGAACGAGAAAATTAATGTCATTGGGGTAAAAGCGCGCGCGAGCGTGGGGTGTTCTATAAATATATCAATTGTTATAGTTTCTAACTTCTTTCAATTCCGAAATTGCACCCCACGCTTTTACCCCAATGACATTAATTTTCTCGTCCATCATTTCATTCTTATATTAAGAATTATTTTTTTACTTTTTAGTTCGACTCAGTATAAAAGCGTGTTCTTTAGTTTTTTTAAATTATAATTTATTTTTCATTTTTTAGTTCAATCTACAATAAAAGAGTGTTTTTTAGTTTTTTAAACTGTCATTTTTTCATTGTTGAATTTTTCCTTGAGTTTGATATTTGGAGCCAGAATTATGCGGCTGCTGGAATAAGTCTTGCTCTTCAATGGATTTTAATTGAAGGGTCTGATGTGTATTTATTCTCTCTGTTTACGGGGCCTTGGGTGAGTCCCATATCGTTATATTAGATTCCGTCTCAAAAGAACAGGTCAAACAAATAAAATGTGCGGTAAGAAGAAAAAAGATCGAATTAAAAAAAAATCTAATGTACCACATGTTTTTTAACGGACTAAAAAGTATAAAATTCCTCCTTTTCGTTTTTTTTTCTATATGGTCCAAATTTCAAGTTTCTAGCTCATCGGAAAGTCACACAGTTTAAAATCAATTACAAAATTCCACCCGGACAGACATTAAAAAAAGCGAGTTATTAAAAACATGGTAATATTAAGTGTCAATCATTTTTTCACCTTTTAAACATGTTCATGTTAATTCGTATCATCACTTCTAAACGTATTGCTTTATAAAAATAAAAAATATTTAACAGTTAGAACGCAAATTATTTTTTTTCCACATGCACGAGCCTTTTTTTTTATTTTTTTCTTTTTCAGAAAAATGTTTATATTATAGTAAGAAATTGATAACACACACACACACCTCCACTTTCTCACATACAGAACACTTTTTTTTTTGTTTTATCTTTATAAACCACAAGTGTATTAATTAAAAACACTCGCTGTAGGGTTACACCTTTTTCTTTTAGTCGCGAAATCTGGAATTAGTCACCAAATCTGGAAATGTTATGTGGAATTAGTCACCAAATCTGAAAATTGCATGTGCAATAAGTTGCCAAATCTGCAAGTGATATATTTAATTGTCACCAAATCTGATTATCGTGATTCCTGACGATCCTGATGAGGACAATGAAACAAAATTATGAAATTATTGTATTGTCATCGTTCCTTGACAAGTGTACAAAATTTGGAATTAATCTGACCTTTTTAAGTGGGTGAAAATCGAGTTCCAAGATTACGTTACATGCAAGTGAAACTTATAAAAGCGTGTTAAAAAGCAATGCATATTAGCTGTTATTTAAAAGATTTGTGTCAGTTAGATTCGTATCAAGTTGATGTGAGAGTAAATTTATCGCGTTTGATATTTTTCAGATAATATTTTGTAAGTTTTGTGTCTATTTAATTTTTTGGTAAAATCCTAGCACAGCACACTGCTGTATTTAGCGAAAAAAGTTTTTCGCCAAGTGGCGCCAACTAAAAAACCGCGTTTTTCGAAATGGCGTCAGAGACGTAAACAAGAAGGGAAAACGTGTTTTCAAAATGGCGTCAAAAGACGAAAAAAAAAAAAACGTGGTTTCCAAAACGGTCAACAAGGGAAACATAAAATCAAAAGTAAGATACTAAATGCAAATTTCAAGCATCCATTACAAGATTATCAATCCTTCATTCATACAAAAACAATCATTACTTTCTTACCTTTTATTTAGAAAAAAAAATCCATCCGTCGTGTTTTTACGAAAAAAACGTGGTTTCTAAAACAGCTTCAACAAGAAAAACTGAAAAAGCATCGCTTCTAAAACGCTACAATGGGAAAAGAAATCCAATATGAATACCTTAAGCTGATGAATTAACGATCTCCATTTCTCTCAAAAACAAATTATTTTCATATTTCGGACATTCATACCTACCGAAATATTTTCAATCGTTCACTCATTCACAAAGCAAGCATTTCTTTATTACATCTTTCCTTCAAAAGAAAAAATATCCATTCGTCCAGCTTCAAAAAAGAAAACGTGGTATCCATAATGGCTTCAAGAAGAAAACAGAAAAACCGTTGCTTCTCAGCTGCAATAGTGAGAAAAACATCGTCCTAATCGAATTTATCAACGCATCTTCCTTTCTCTCTAACACATATCTTTCAGTAGTTGTTTCATTTATGAAAAAAAAAAAGAAAAAAATTCACGCATTCCTTCAATTTCAGCTTTCTAGAAAAACCTTACACGTCTTCAAGTTGACCATCAGAAAAAAATGACCGCTGTCCAAAAAATCCGGTCCGAATAGGGTTACTATTCCCTAAATTTAGCAGGGTTACCATATTGTAAACTTTATCGTCAAATTTTTTGGCACCAAAAGATTTGCCGCCAAGCAGTGTGCCGTGCTAGGATCCACCCAATATTTTTTCCTCATGGCGAAAAAAGTGGAAATAGTACTTTTTTTTATTAAAAAGAAAACATTTTCTTTAAAATTCGCAATTTTGTTTTTAAGTATAGTGAAAATGTTTGTACTGCATATTCAAATATTATCACAATTGTAGTAAAATATAAATATTAGCGTATTTAATTGCATTTAAGCTTTTACATGAGTTTTTAAATGAAACTAGGCTTATAACTCGAAAACTCACCCGGTCCCGTGCGTATACTCTCGGAACGCGTGGGCCTGGGGGGGGGGGTAACGTTTCTTTTTCTTTTCACCGGCCCTGAAGGGGTTAAAGAAGAAATGCAAGCTCATGTGTCTTTCTCATATGACAGTGGTTCAAATCACACACACAAGGTCCATCGTCAATATTACTCCTCGTGTTGCTCTTAGAGCAGGGAGTAATTTAAAAATCAAATATAAATTAGTTTTGGTTTTTCAAACACATATTTCGTGGTATTCTGCAATGATTATCGTGGAAATCACCGTAACCGAATGGTTTCGGTCACGAACTCGTGAACGCCGAGTTGTGAGCTCGACTCCAGGTGCCACTGACACGTAAAATCCAGTGATGACTCTTAAAATCTGTCGTGGCTCAAAATTTTCACGGAAGTCTGGAAAGTTGGATGTCTTGGGTCGTTCTTCAGGTTGAAATTACGAGGGTTGTCGCCAATAGTTGTCGTGTTGCCTTTGAGAGCGATATTAATAAAAAAAATCAAATCAAGTCATAACTGTGGATTAGATTCTAAAGGAAAGTTCAAAAATTATATATTTAAAATTTCTTAGTCAAAATAGTGAAATTATTAAAACATTTTTTTAAATATAAATTTAATACAATTTCAGTTAAAAAGTCGTTTGACTAAAGATTGTTTGTAAGTCTTGCTTGTGACATCGATTGAACATGATCAAATCAAAATATGATTCTTATTATAAAGTGTATGAGAACTTTTATGGTGATTAATACTAGAAAGGTTGAAATTTAGTACAAACTTCTATTACCCAAAAGCAGTCAAAGTGACTGCATTGTGAAAAGAAGTTGTAAAGAAATGTGGAAAGAAATTGGTTTAAAATTAATTTTTAATATTATTTATATTATCTATAGTCAAAAACAAGTTATTAGTAAATATTAATAATAAAAAAATTACTTCTCTTGAGAAAAAAATATATTCTAAAAAATTCTAAGAAATGGTGTCATTATATACTTACTTGTTTTTCTAATTGAAATTAAAATGCAGTGAAAATGACTTCCTTGGACAATCTAGTGTTAGGAAAGTATTATACATGAAAAGAAGTCGGTCACTTGTGGATTTACCGGAATTTGTTTATTTCAACTCCAAGTAAAAATCAAAATGTTTTAAAATATTATCTCAATTTGGGTCTTTTTCCGGACAAAATAGAAAAACTTTCATACTGACTACTGATTTTAATATTATATAAAGAATATCATACTATAGTGTTGGAATTAATTGGGATAAACATCTTTTCTTTGTTTAAGTTGGTATACAATTACCAGTGATGACTCGAAATACCTCAAACTAATTATATTCGTCTCGAAGTAGTGTGAAGAATCGACATTTACTAAATTTTACTTGTTTGATTGGTTTTAGAGTATGGGTAGCTCAATTACAAGCCTTTCAGTGTAGCAGCTAGTCGTTATAATTTTGTGTTCCATGTTGCATGCATTACCTTTGCTTGTTCAAAGATAGATATCACTCCGAGGAAGCGTGTTGCGAAAATCGCAAGGGCTAAAATTGTGTTGGAGTGGTTGCAGGAACATGATGCTGAATTCCAGTTAATGTCCTGGCCGCCTAACTCACCGGATCTCAGTCCGATAGAACACATTTGGGATGGCAGCTTAGAGTTCAAAGACCATCAATTCGCAATATCTCAGATTTGCGTGACCGTTGCTTAAACATCTGGTACAATCTGTCTCCGGCCATCTACCAAGGACTTGTGGCACCCGTGCCAAGGCAGGTTGAAGCTGCGTTGCCTGTCAAAGGTGGGCCAACTCGTTATTGACAGGTGGTCATATTGTTTTGGCTCTTGAGTGTATCTTGCTATTTAGTGACCTACGTGTCACGATTCGTATAGATGGGCTGATGCTTGGTAAATATTCCAAAGATCAAAGTCCTCTCATTTTGTGTGATATTAAAGTTTAGAGAGAGTGAATCAGATCTAAGGTATCGTAATGTCATTTGGCAGTGACTCAAAATTATGAGGTCTGCCGCCAGTAGCTCTCGTGTTGCATTACGTTGTGACGTTTATAAACACTCAATCTCGTAATTAATAACTAAGGTCAAGTGACGAAAGCGATATTTGAGTTGGTACCTCATACACCCAATGCCCTATCACACCCCTGTGAGATCTTTCAGAAACAACAGATTTAATGTGCATCGTCCCTTCCTACATGATGGGTTTTACGTGGTACCAAAACTCTCTAATCCCTTAAATGTCGTGGGCGTGTATACACGCTCTGCTGAGCTGGTACATTTATGCTCCGAATGTATATGTTACCGGCAAAGGATGAAATCCGGCATTCTATAGAATGCCGGAATGTATTCTATAGAATGTATTCAGTGGCCTAGGCATTCTATACAATGCCTAAATCTAGCCTAATGAGAAACAGGCAAAGTATGAAATACATCTCAGATTCATTTCGAATATTGTCAATTGGCAAAATATCAAATTTTTAACGTGTGTCTCAGGCTCAGAATCTGTTAATTGTACATTGCTGTTTATTCGGAAATGTCAAAATACTCAATTTTACTTAAACTTGTTCAACAAAAAACTGTTTTTTTCAGAGCTACCTGAAAATGGAGGAGCAAGCTATAGTGTGGGAGATGGGGCCGTGGTCTATAGCAGGGATCGGCAATCTATGTCACACGTGCCACGCGGTACAATTCTCAGTGGCACTTTGCACTCAACAAACTTGTAAATTTTTGAATTGCTTAAAAAGGCCCAACTGTGTGGTTCGCTGAACCATATTGGTAGATTGGTTTGACACGCAGCAGTTAAAAGTTTGCCGACCCATGGTCCATAGACATGAAACAACTATTCAACGGCTAGTTGCCCAAAATTGGAGTTGATGCTAAAAAAGGGGTTTTTTTCTTAACTGAAATTATTTACTAGAAGTTAACAACTGATATAAAAAATTCTAAAATGATATTTAAGTAGAAACCCAGGGACTATTGGTTGCTGAATAGCTATATGATGTGATGTTTGCGGAAAATAAAAGTAAACTCATTTAAACTGTTAAAGAAGGCGGCAGTACCATAAATCAGTGGTCCCCAACCCTTGGTCCGTGGATCAAAGGGTATCAGGCCATTCAAGGAGCATTAAATTTTTTCCATTGTGTTTACTGGGGTGTATTTTCTCATGTTTGTGCAAATTTCCATGGAAATCATTTCATATTTTATGTAAAATCATTTTATAATAATTTTTTGGTGCAACTGAATTTTGCTCTGAAGGCATCTTTAAATACAATTAAATTATAAAATCAAAGCAATTTAAAATATAAATAATCAACGTCCTACCCTCAGCGGGCTGCCGTAAAATTATCAAACGTTGACCGGTTTGGAAGAGAAATCTGTGAAGAAGAACTGCTATACAGTATTACGTCACGGATTCTCCCCCCCCCCCCAATGGGGCTGCAGATTGGTACTTTTATCATTTTCAGACCTAGTACATTCCCCAAAGCAAAATTCAGCAACTTAAGTTAGGTAAAACTAGCAAACAAGAAATACTCACTCACGAATTTCTTTTTACGAATATAGACGCAACAAAAACACCTGCTGACCTTTTGAACGTTATTCTTGTTCTTTTATGATCATGAGACGTTCTACTAAATTTAAATGCCTAATACTACCCACAACTTGAAAAAGATTGCGCCATCAATGGTTAAAATGCGTTTTACTGGATGATAGTAAGCATACAACTGTCATTTTGAACATATGTTCATTGTGTTTTTAAACGGTGAGAAAACACATTAAAAGTATATCCTGCCCTTTTTTATTGTTCTTAGGTAAAATTTGGAGTATTACGTACTGAGTTAAAGACCTTTCAGAGACAATCTCCCTCCCTCTATTAAATAAGAGTCACATTCATTTGTTTTGTCAATTTTTTTCACTAAAGATTACTGCAAAAAATAATAATAAATAAATAAGATATGGGGAAAAGATGAGAAGTTGTTCTTTATTCTAGTTCGAAAAGATTTTTTTTTCTTTGGAAAATAGTGAATACACTGGTATGTGTGTTTGCTGTTTAAATATGAAGTTTCGATAAAAAAAATTATTTTGATCTGCGTTTTAAAATTTATAAATGAAATGATTTTCTTTCATAGTTTCTTTTTTCAAATATTTCCAGCAGTTATCAAAGACGGGTGAACTATAATTTAAATTAATGGTATTTACGTATTGTCGACCATCCACCACTTTCGTCAATTAAAAAAAACTTGCAAAATGTTGACATTTTTATTATAACAATATTCAAACGAGTGAAAGTGGTTTTCATTTTTGGTTGTGTTTGCATTTGGTTACATCATTTATTTGAAGAAGTAGATCGACAGTATAATACTTAAGTACCAAATTAACTTAAAGGGCTATTTTATGGATTGTACTTATTTGTAGAATAGTTCGTTTTAAAAATTGTAAATAGTTTGTCCTTCGAGGCTTTTTCTTCTTCTTTTAAATAAGTACTAGATCTGTATGACCTTAAGGAAACCGTGAGTTGTTCTTTTTTCCCTTTAAGATTTGCTTTTTTGAGGTAAACTTACAAGATGTACCCCAGGAAATTTTGAGATTTCCACCTCTGTTTTCAAACATAATTTATACAAGTATTTTTATTTCTTTATACAAATAAATCGAAATAAAAGATACATCATGTTTGGCACAACTCAGTCAAATCTGGCACGAGTGCATTAGAATTCTACACAGTTCCGCTATTAGAGTAATCTATAATTTTGTATTATTATGTATTATACACTAATGGTCCCGCCAAATGCATCATGAAGGAAGTATTCAAACTGAGTGAAATTTTCGTCGTTTGCATACCACATTGAATTAGGTTAATGTTTAGTACTTCAAAAAAGACGCATATCACACAAGGGGGACTGTTGCGTCATGAAAAAGTGCGATATAAAGAAAGGGTACTTCAGTATTGTATTATATTGACCATTTTTCCTCAAATCAAAACATGTAGCTAAATGCTTCGATATGTAATCAATAGCAGAAAACTATTCCCACAAATGCAATAATTTTGCTGGCGCATGCTGAAAAGTAATATTTTTAATAGGTTTTACCGTTTCTATGCAAGTCCAAAGACAAAAATTGTGATCACGTATGCTCGAGAGTAACAAATTATTTATAATTTGTAAATTCTTCTATATTATTCTCTTATTTTGTTGAGAAAAGTAATTAAAGTTTAATTCCTATTTTCTACGTAAGTGAAAGAATGCAGTGGTAATTTCGTGAAAGACTATGGAGCATACCAAAATGGGGAAATAAGCATAGAAGAAAAGAGTAACTGGATTTAAATTTTTATGTGAATTTCTGTGGCAGCGTCTGTATACAGAAGACTCATAAGTAGCAAATTCTGGACTCAAAAACAGTGTTTAGTTCACCTAAATATTGTATTAGATCTTTCATTATCTCAAATGTACGTATGTTTTTCCCCTTCAATTCTAATGTTTCTAAATGTACGCCTGTTTATAGACAAACTATTATGGAAGAAATACGCACATGTGCAGAATCGATGACAGCATTTGGCGAAATTATTTGATTCGACAATTTCTTTAGTCTTAGCGAATACTTATAACGTTCGATAATACGATATGGTCGAACGGTATAGTACTTCCTAAATAAAAAAGATAATTCTGTTTTTAAATATTTAAGTTTCATTTTCGTAAAACTGTTTTGCTTGAGTAACAGTGTGTGTGTGAGTAGAATGTCTCGAAGGTACAGGCATCATTCCAGAATGTTTTTGACTACTACCAAGGAGAATTATTCCCTATAGCAAATGCGAAATCTCTCCTTCCGGTAATTCGGTTATCGCGTAGGACGTTATAAAGTAACAATGACAATCTGTAATTGATTGAAGTGGAAAGTACGATGATTGGCAGTACCGATTGCACCAGCCTCATTGCACTATTGTATGTAAAAATCATCATATTGTGCTTAAAATTACGTGCAATGAGCGCATGACAGCAATTGAAAGCTCTGCCACATTAGGTACCATACCCCAATAAATAACCAACGGGCCAAGTAAGGTTCCAGTGTACGGGCCACAGTGTTCGCACGTTCCATTCGGAGTCATTTGCAGTACATTTTGACATGTGCAAGGTGCATATTGTTACGTTTATCTATGAATGGCAAACAGAATAAATCGAATGGCTCAACATTGTCTTAATCGACGGATAATTTTACTGTTTGTAATATCATGGTAAAGTCGGATTATAATTTGAAAACAATGTGTTTATAGTTTGTTTTATATTTCGACATATTGATCTTGCTTTCGGTATTATGGTTTGCGTTGATTCTGGATTTCACTCCTGTAATCTCTATAATACGATTTATTAGGTTTTTATTTGGGTTTAACGCTGATATGGAACTATTGGCCAAGTCTCGTGATTTGATTTTTTTTATTAAATTGAAATTAACTAATAATCACTAACTGAAAGAAATAGATTTTTTTTGTTTTATAGGCAAATGTTTAACTGGTTCTATCGAAGCTAGAGCAAAAGTCTTAGAAGCGATTGAAAACGAACTTTATTAAATCAAGTGGACCCGGTTCTTTTATTCCACTTGTAAGTTATTAAAGAAAACGATATATTTGAAGTATAATTGAATGTTGAATTAAATAATATCGATGAAGAAATTAAATTGTGAGGCTTGGCCAATATGTTGTATAAGCTTTTGCCACTTTTCTTTGAGGGTTTGCAGAATCTCTTATCTACAGTCACATTTAAATGGGGTAATGCGCTTGACTAAACTCAGTGCGCCAATGGCTTCACTTCCTTGGCCATACAACTGTCTCGATCTATCGTCGCCAATCGTACATGTCCGTCAAAGTTAAAAGAATGACTGGCCTGGCGCATACTATCTGCTGCAACACTAGATGAAATTTGGCAAAGTTTAAATACAGATGGACTAGCAAGGCATGCAAAAGCCTTTTCATTCAATGCCGTAGCATATTAGAGTGCTCCTCAGTGCCAGCTATGGTAGAAATACTCAGGCGTCTCATTTTAACGTCACCTTTAACTCACAGAGGCTGTATTTTTTATTTATTTAACTTTTTTATGCTTGCTATGTCTAAAATATTTGGCTTCAATTACCTCTTGCCGAGGAGCCAACATGGCGGCCATTGATGATGACGCTTCATTTCGATCGCTTGAGGATTGCTTCGAAACGTTAGAAAATGTACTAAATTGTGTTGGAAACCCAAGCAAAAAGTTGCGTGAAGGTGCAAGAACTGCTTTGGGTGAGTTGAAATTACATTTTTCAAATGCTTGCATTAAATTTGGAGATGCAAAAAATAACGACGATGTAACGGCTTCCTGTACAAAACCATCGTATGCTGAGATCGTGGCGCCATCTATCATTCCCAAAGAGAGTAATTTAATGAACAACGTTATTGTATGTTCTAACAAAAATGATTTTACATCTGATGAGGTGCGAAAAATCATCAGAACTCAGTTAAACCCTAGACAAATTCAAGTAGGAATAAAAAAGATGAGGAACATTAATAATAATAGAGTACTTGTGCAGTGTATATCAAAAGAGGATAAGGAAAGGTTTTCGAATGCAATAAAAGAAAAAACAAATTCGCTTCAAGTGTCTTCTCCGCGGAAGAGAAACCCAAATTTGCTTTTGAAAAATCTTCCGAATGGAATTAGTGATCATGAAGTTCTCCAGCTTTTGAAGGAACAGAATCCGGAATTGGGGGAGAAAGAACAAATATCGGAGGAGACAAAAATTCGTTTCACTCTTAAAAAATTCGAAAACTCCCGGCATTTGGTTCTTGAGGTAAGTCCAATTTGTCGAAAACTGTGCCTTAAAATGAACTTCTTGAGAGCAAATTGGAATGTTTGCAAAATCGAGGATTTCCTGGCCATTAACCGCTGCTTTAAGTGCCTTGGGTATCATCATAAGGCTGCTGAATGTGAAAATGGCTTGTGCTGTTTCAATTGTGCTGGAGAACACAAGAGTAGTGAATGCAATCTCTCTACTCAAGTTTGCATTAATTGTATAAGATTCAACAAGAAAACAAGGGACCCAAATAAAAAAGTGGATGTAAATCACAAACCTTATTCCAGCTGCTGTAAGTGTCATCAATTTATGGAGAAACTCGTTGCATCTCAAACAAATTATGAATAGTTTTTTACCTCAACCACATTTACGTATTTTGCAACTTAATTTACATAAATCAAAAAGTGCTACACAGCAGCTTATTTTAAATATGGAAGCTCGAAATATTGATGTTGCGTTAGTACAAGAGCCTCATTCGTACAAGGGAACTCTTCCTGGATTTCCTTCATCTTACAGAGTTTTCTTTAGTCATTCTTTCGATATAATTAAAGCAGCCATTATTGTCAGAAATAGAAATATTTCAACCTTTCTAGATCTAAATCACCTTGATTACAACATGGTGACAGTACATTTAAATATTAATAAAATATCCTTTTTGTTTCTTTCCTACTATTTCGAGCCTTCCAAGAATATTGATTTCGATTTAGAAAAAATTAACCAAATTTTTTCCAAGATGCCTATTAACAGACTGGTCTGGTCAATGGACGCCAATAGCAAATCTGAAACATGGTTCAGTCCTTTTCCAACTCTAGAGGTTCCAAGCTCACCGATTTTATTAGTGCCCATAACCTCTTCGTCATTAATGAAGATTGCGGTCCTACATTTTGCGGCTCTCAAGGATCTAGCTACATTGACGTAACTGCAGTAGGAACTGATTTGCTGGAAGATGTTTCTTGTTGGCATTTGCCTGCTTATGATTCTCTCTCCGACCACAAAGCAATTGAGTTCGATATTGTTCTTAATACCAATTCTCCAACAAAAAATGGTGACGTCTGTATCTTCCATCTGAAAAAAGCGAACTGGAAACTCTTCTATGACTCATCGAAAAACTTGCTGTCAAGAATTAGTAATCTCATCGACTCCTGCCAAAATCCAGAATCTTTGCATGATCTCGTAAATGATCTCCTTTCTATAATTCAGAATTCTTGTAAAATGTCCATTCCAATTAAAAAGCAAGAGATGCACAGAATTCCTTGGTGGACAACAGAAATTGGGTGCATGAGAAAGCACGTTAATGCTGCAAGACGAAGATTCCAGAGATGTAAGAATATCGCTTTAAGAGAAATTTATAAAAGTAAATACCAAGAATTAAGAGCTAATTATAATTTAAAACTTTTAGACGCCAAATTAAGCTCATGGAGGGAATTTTTGGATGAAATTAATGTAAATAATGTGTGGAAAAAGATTTATACTTATGGCGTCAAACAACAGTTTCAGAAGAGAGTTGAAATCAGTGGAATTGCTCTTCCATGTGGAACTGTGACTAATTCTTTTGAAGAGACAATTAATGAGATTATCTTCCATTCTTTTCCTGACGATTGTGAGAACGATGATGATGATTGTCACAAGGAAATACGAAATGACGCTCTTATCAATAGCAGCATAGAGAATGACCCACCTTTTACCATCCATGAAATCGATGCTGTTATAAGTAAATTGAAGTTAAAAAAGACACCTGGCCCTGACTCTATTCCTAATGAAGTTGTCAAGAAATTGCATGTAATGCACCCTGGTCTTTTTTTAAAAGTTTTTAACTCATGTCTTCGTCTCAAGACTTTTCCTCTATGTTGGAAAAAGGCTAGGATTATCCTGATTCCCAAAGTGAACGACGTCCGTATCCCTAATTTAGACAACCTTAGGTGTATCAGTTTACTGTCAACTTTGGGTAAATGTTTTGAAAGACTCATTATCAACAGAGTGGCCTGGCGTTTACACAAAGATAATTTTTTCAGTAAAAATCAATTCGGTTTTATGCCACAAAAATGTACCGAGGATGCCTTGATGAAACTTAATGAAATTGTTTTAAAAGGAAAAAAGAGAAATTTTCATACAATCCTGGTTTTCTTGGATATTAAAGGAGCTTTTGATAATGCTTGGTGGCCTGGTATTCTGAGCCTTTTAAAAAGATCTAACATCCCTAACAACTTATTTGCCGTAATTTCCAGCTTCTTGAAGATAGATCTGTGACTTTATCTTTAGGTCATTCCTCAAAAGAGAGATTTTGAACAAGGGATGTCCTCAGGGATCCGTTTCTGGACCTTTTCTCTGGAACATCATTATTAATGATTTTTTGGAAAAAATCTTGGCTTTCTCTTGTGAAACGATTGCTTTTGCCGACGACTTACTTCTTTGTTTTCAGGGAAAGTCTTTTCATGATATAAGCAGACAAGCGCAGCTTACCCTTGACTTTGTATCAACCTGGGCAAATAATTTTAAATTAGAGTTTAATGCTGTCAAGTCAAAAGTTATGATCTTGGAGAAGAGAGAAAACAACACCCTCACAAGCAACCTCACTCTTAATGGAATTCCTCTCGATTATGTGAAGGAACTAAAATATCTTGGTATTGTCCTTGATAGTAAATTCTGTTGGAAACAACATATTCTGCATCTTTCAAATAAATGTGAAAAAATTCTGCTAGGGCTTAATAGGGTTGCCAGAAATAGCTTTGGGATCAAGTCCAATGTCTCATCCCTCATTTATAAACAAGGCATTGTTCCATTTATCTGTTATGGTTCACGAATATGGGGATCTGCCTTGAAGAAGAAAATAATTGCCGGCTCTTGCGAAAGATTCAACGAAGAATACTTCTCCGAGTTATTTCTGGGTATCGAACGATATCCTATGATGCTGTGTTTGCTATTTCGGGCTTCCCACCTATTGACATCTTTATTATCAGAAATAATGAATTCAAGAGTGCAACGAAGAACTGTACCAATAAGAGTCTAGATGGTTCCCTGCGATTTTCTGTTCTTCCTCATCCTTCTGAACGATTTCCCCTTAATTTTGTTAATTACCGTAAAAATATTGAAGACAACTTTCCTGTTGTCTGCTTTACAGATGGTAGCAAAATCAACAATAAGGTTGGCCTTGCATTTGTTATCTTCCAAGATTTTATTGAAATTGAAACTCGCCAATTTAGACTAAGAGATGAATGTAGTGTGTTTCAGGCTGAATTACTTTGCATAGCTCAAGCAGTCTCTTGGATCTGTAATAACGAAAACCTTTCATCGGATTTCTTAATTTGCAGTGATTCTCTTTCATCTTTATATGCCTTAAATAACATTGATTCTCAAAATCATCTGATTGTTCAAACGCAAGTCGATCTCAATTTTCTTCGAAGCCAGAGGTGTAAAAGTTTTCTTTTCTTTGTTCGAGGTCATACGGAATCTATGGCAATGAACGTGCTGACTGGCTTGCAAAAGAAGCTACAAAATTAAGCGATTTGATTCCCATGAGCATTCCAAAATCATATTATAAAAATATTTTTAAGGAAAAATTATTTCTGATTGGAATAAATTATATCAAATATCAAATAATGCGCTCTTCACCAAGGAATTTATTCCTTCTATTCAGAGTCGTTTAAAGGCTAAACACTTTCATCCTAATTTTATACTTACCCAGTTTCTAACTGGGCATGGAAACTTTAAAGCCTATTTGAAACGCTTCAATTTGTCACCTACTGACCAGTGTTCTTGCTCCAGTGACACAGTCCAGGATGTCAAGCATCTAATATTTGCTTGTGCTAAATTCTCTTCCGAAAGACGTACTCTCATGAATTGCCTACAAAAGAACAATATAGCGTGGCCTCCTCCTTTCTCTGCCTTTGTTCAGAGCAAGTCTTTATACATCGTTTTGTGCATATATTAATAGCATTTTTCTCGTATTGTTTAGATTGTAAATTTAAATTTTTTATTATATTATTATTATTTCGCGTTTTTTCTAACATTTACTGTGTATGTTTCTGTTTTTTTTCTTCTTTTTTTGCAAGTGCGTATATTATATATGTCTGTGTGTATATTCTTAAGTATTTGTGTGTATGTATGCTTTTTATGCATTTGTATTTTGAAAATCTTCTAATCACACATGTGCTACCAAACCTCCACCATTGTATAATTTTAGTTACTGAATGTCTCCGTTTTTGTGCACGTGAGCAATCTTGTATTTTGTTCTGTGTTTATTGTATTTGCATCCCTTCTTGTTTCTTTTACCTTTTGATTCCCATTTGTGCTTGTATCCCTGTACTTAAAACTTCCTACCACTATTGATTGAGTATTGACTTACGTTTGTAAGCCTTGTGTTATACTTGTTGGCACACAAGGAGTCTAAATAGAGATCAAAAAAAA
>BMAO01026607.1:0-12996 GCA_019973975.1 Trichonephila clavata
GGAAGCCTGGGTTCGATGCCCGATGCCACCAAATACTCGCCGGGTACAAACGGAGCACGTGCTTGTTAAATCTATGAATCCGATTGGTGTCGCCATCTATCGTGAGCAAAATCGTGCTGTCACCTTTATGGGCTCAAAGCTTAGGCTAATGACAGACATCTCTAACCCGTTTTCTTGATGAATTTCGTGGGCCTCGATCTGACTACGTCAGACAGGTGGCATAAGCAACAACAAACAACACATTTACAAACACCCATGCCTTCTCCGGGATTCGAACCCAGGCCCTATGGCACCAACCCCTGTACGGAATGGGCGACTCGTTTAAAAATAAGGTGACTTTTTTACTACGTTCAGAACCCTGATTTTGCAAAAACGTATAAATAATCTTTTGATATTAAATGTCATTTGAATAAGTATGTAGATATAACCCAGTTTTAAGAATAATATTGCAATAAAAAAAACTCTTAAATGCTATTTTTTGTGCCAAAAGTAATGAAAAAAGTATGTATTTTCAAAACATTGTTCCTCTGTATGAAAAATTCTTTCCTAACAATTATATATTTTGTTAATATATAACTAAGACTATATCTATATGACTTTTGAAATATTTTCGAAGTGGATTTATTCAGATATATTTTAATATATCTGGGTTGAAAAATTAAAAAAACACCAGTTCTTATTTCAATTGATCGTAACTCTGAAAATAATGCGAATTTTTCATCATTTTAGTTCAGACTCTGTAGATAAATCTTAGTTATTTACTTGCAAGTTATTTTTGTTATCGAAGCATTTTTCATAAAAGGAGCATGTTTTCAAAATATGTCATTATTTCTTCCTTTTTTACCAAAAATGCATTCAAAAAATTTTTATATCCCTACTAATAGCTCAATCTTTCTATTCATCCAATCAAGTTCAAATAATTTTTTTAAACTTGCAGTGGATGACACTTGATGGTTATACAGTTTTTTTTTCAAATATTAATTCAAAAAAGAGCATGATTTGTCTGCATTGTTGTTACAATGCAAACCCTGTTTGGCTAGTTTGGCTGAAAAACTGGTTTTCGATGCCAACTTTTGTCATTGTTTTAACAGTTACATTGTTACAATAATTGAGACGAATCTAAGTTGGTGTTGAAAAACAGTAATTAATTTAATTGATTAACCAGTAATTAATGAATTCATATTTGAAAAAACTGTATTAACATCAAGTGTCATCCACTTCAAGTTTAAAAAAATTATTTGAACTTGTTTGGATGAATAGAGAGTATTTTATTAACGTTTGAAAAACTGAACAAGATATATAAGTAAATATACATATAGGGAGAGAGTGAGCTAATAGTAGGAATTGAAAAATAGTATTTTCAGTAGCGTTAAAACTCTTGACAATTGTTATACAATAGTACATCAGTAGATACAACTGGGTAAGTTAAATTATTTCATAATGCACTCAAGAATACCACTGGTTTTCTGAAATAATAGTTTTCATAAAATGCAGACACATTAGTAGGAATGAATTTTTGCATATCATTATTTAAATTTAAAGATTGTCTTCAAAAAGCGTAATTGTATATGCCTATTTATGACTGCATTATATAATTTTTTGAAGGGTTTTTTTCTTTCTTTTTTTTTTTTTTTTGTTACAAAATCGAAAGTCAACTCAATTTATTTCGGAACTAGCCAACTTTTATTTTAAGCAAAAAACCAGCAACAAACTATCTCCAAGCACAGAACCTACTGATAATTCATTTATTCCTTCTTTATCCAATCCCATTCTTCCAGATGTTCGAAAGAGAACATTCGAAAAATTCTAGTTATTTATCTACCACGCCACCATTCAAAGAGAAGAGAGAGAGGGTGAGGGAAATGTTGCACAAAAAACACAGACAGAATGAACAACTAATCGCGTAGCCGGTTTTGTTTTGGTTTCCTTTTCTTTCTCCATCTGCGTTGCCCGGAGTAGAAGTAGAAGTGTTTGTTTTTGCTTTCATTTGGCTTTCTCTGGAGATGGGATTAAGAGTGAGAAGGTTGATACGTGTTAATGAAGAGATGGATTGGGGTTGTCTTGTTTTTTTGTTTTGTGTGTTCAATGTGTGTGTGCTGATTGGAAGAAGAGGTTTTGATTGTACTAGCAATAAATGAGAACAATTTTGTTCTACTTTATTGGGTATATTCGTGGGTATAATCAATTTTAGTTTCGCATTGAATGGAATTTAATATCAAATAGTTTATGGATATTCACGAAAAATCTTTAAATGCAACAAAATTAAACTTTTTATCAATTCTCTATTTTTTCTCTCAATAAAATGGGAAAATACAATTAAAGAACTCTAAAATGGTATGAATGGGTTAAAATTATGACGGCCATATGATAAATGTTCTCCATTTCAAGTGTTCTGCATGGAATTCTAAACTGATTTTATAGATTCATATTAATTGTTCTACTATTAAAATTTAGATATCACTTCAAATTTGATAAACGTAATCAAGACTTAAGATCCTTCAAAAGGTTTTTCAAATTTAAGAAGAAAATTATCTAGCAAGTGTATTTTCAAATCAAATACAGTCGATAATTCAAACCTTCGATAATACGAACCTCTCACTAATTCAAAATATATGCTCAGCCCCTTGAAAAACTCTTGATATTTCGAACTAAAACAATACGTTTTGGTACACTCAATAATTCGATGTAAAATATGTGTCTGGCTGGAATAGAATACTCGATAATTCGAAGTGATCTTATAAAACTCTCGACAATTAAAACACTAGCTATCATGTAGAGTCCAGTAGCAAACAGGTTGCACCTTACATTTTTTTATGTTGTTTCTGTTTGCCTCCCTTGTAACGTAGTCCATTTGATGACCATCGGGGTTGACTCCGATAACTCTGACAGAAGTTAAAGTATATCACTAAGCAAACTACGCAACTTTTTCCTTGAAAATCATGTTGATGCAGACATTTTTCAATCTTCATTTATTCTAGAAAAATCTATTGGCAAAATTAGATTGAATGCCATAAAACTAAAGATAACAGATTTTTTCGTCAAAAAAATTTATTATGTACAGTATATATTCTTTTAACAGTTGTTTTTAATATATAAATGTATTCTTTTAATACTGGACTTTTTCCTTTCGTATATTATATTTTTCAGAATAATATGTACTTTTTAAAAATACTTTAAAATATAATTTAATACATATGTGAAATTGTTGCTTTAGTACTTAGTTTCAAATTTGAATGTGTTAGAAAAAAATTTCTCTTGTATTTTGGGAGTTTTTTTTCTACTCTCTTGATAAATCGAAGTTTTTCATTGGTTCCTTCAACTTCGAATTATCCAGAGTCGACTGTACATTTTGTTTACTTATGTGTATTATTTTTGTTGAAAAATATGTACATTTTAAAAGAAATTTTCTGTAAAGATAATAAGTTGGCAACGGTGAAGAGCATGAATATATTGGCTGAAAACTCGTAAATGCATTTTTCATGAGATCATGACGTCCCATGAATTTATTAACTGATTATGAAACACAAGGTTGCCATTATGTGATTATGACGTCACCTGAATTTAGCCCGTTATCCGTGCAACTCCTTAATATTTTGGCTCAATTTCTTCTCAAAGCGTGCCAAGAAAGTCGCCAAATTTTAGAAGAAATTGCTTGAGAATTATTAATGAAAAATGGTAGACGGCACACAACTGGTTTTTATAAGTGTAATTAAACTCAATTTTTTCTGGAAAGTAGGGGTAGATAAATTAAGGTAATACGTCTTTTGTCATGTTGAAAAATATTTAATGCTTGCAAGGGTGGCATTTTAATCCATCAAAACACTTAAGGAAAAATTTCATTTTAAAAATAAAACTTTTTTACATACTTGCGTGACATTAAAGTAAATTATTCACAGTTTTTTAGAGAACACTTCGTAAAAATGCTTTATATTCTAAAATTAATAATATATGATTTTAAAAAAATTAATTTTAAAATAAAAATATCTGAAAGTTTTATAGAATTTTTTAAAGATTATTGGGAACGAATATATATATATTAAAAATGTAACGTTCATTAACTTCCTGTTGCTTCATTTAGAAAATTCTATTATTTTCTGTTGATTCTGTTTCTTAACATATTTTAATGTTTCAAAAAAGATAAATCTTTCCTCTCTATTTTTTTGTTTTGGATATTTTTTTAATTCATTAATAAAATAAAATGATGGATATCTATACACTTCTTAATCCTCTTTGCATGATTATCTGGCTCGTTTTGATCTTCCGAATTATTTAAATTATTAATTAAGTAAAGTATAAGAATTCTCCTATGAATCCTAAACTGATTGCAAGTTATAAAATTAACTCATCAACTTATACTTACATTGAAAAAATAATGATTTTTTTTTTAATTTTGTTTTAGAAAACAAATTATAGAAGCTTGTTTTGGCCAAAAAGAAAAGAATAAAAAATCAATCAAAGTTTTTATTTTTATTTTAAATCTAAATTAAAGATAAGAGCAGAATATTGCAATTTTGCACGTACATCAACTTATATTGTCTTTCTTTTCGAATTGCTATTTCGAAGAAAAAACATTAGAATCTGTAAAAAAAAAATTTTTTATTTCCAATCGCCAGGGTTACAAAAGACCACTACAGTAGGAAGAAAAAAAAGTAGGAAATAATAACGTGGCGAGAAAAGTCTATGAACCCAATAAGTCCCTAGCTTGCCAATAAAGATCGCTCAAAAAGGAGCCCTTTAGTGCTGGGCAGCGGCGAATGTGGTCAGTATCCATGTCCTTCCAAATATCACCAAGTGGGCAGAAAGGGGTCTGTGCATTATGAATTTGATGAAGATGTTTGAGGAGACAGTCGTGTCCAGTAGCCAGACGAAACTCGGCAACTGCTTTATGTCTTGGCCACATGGCAAGATCTTTAAGATTATTCCGCCAGATCTTATTGGAATTTCTCTCTGTGTATTGAATTGAAATGAGATCTTTCATCTTTTTCTTAATAATACACTTAGCACTGGTAAAAAGGACAGCTCTCCTTTTTTCCTGTTGAATAGAAGCTTTTTCTTTGTTAGGTGGTCCGCTGACTTATTACCAGTAACACCACAGGGTCCAGGGATCTACTGAAAACAAATAAATCTGTAAAAATAGTTATTTATATTTTTTAAACAGATATAATATTAGTAGTAGTGTTTTTTTAAAACTATATTTTCTTTTACTATGAATTTTGGCATAACACACTATGAACTTTGGCATAGAGCAGTATCTTTGGAGTTCCTTTTCTTGATATTGGTGGCGGACCAAAATTGGGAAAATGACATTCCGTTAGTCGTAGAATTCCATAACATTTTAACTCAACACAATATTTTATATTTGTATCACTATGGTACTTTTGTATAAGTCTTTCAACTATAAGGGGTGATCACAGAAGAGAAAAAAAAGGTTACAAGTAGAATAAAGAAATGTTTATTAACAATAGACAGAAAATACAAAAGGGAATTAAGAGCCATACACATTTCGACATAATCATCAAGTCTATTTAGGCATGTATCAGAACGCAGAACCAACTTGCTTAACCCGTCTTGGTGGAAATCAGGTTCCTGTTCATCGAGTCAAGTCTCGGCCAATGTTTTCACAGCACTGTCTTGGAATATCGCAGCATATCAGAAACAATATGTTTCACACTACCATAGCACTGTTCCAGCTCTAATGAGATTTCACTCAGAGTTACCTGTCGATTATTTTGAATCCTGTATTCAATTCGTGCCGTGTTGATTTGTGCGTTGAAGAACTTGGTCGGCCGCTCCCTGCCATACTGCGGTTTTCGATAACCTGTCTACCTCATTGAAAAGAGTGACACCATTTCGCTACATTTTGTCTATTCATTGCTTTTTCACCATACATTTCCACGATATGACTATGAATGTCAGATGCGGACACATTCTTTGCCTATAAAAATCGAATCACGGCTCGCTCTTCTAGATACGACTCTGCTCGAATTATTTCGATTGTGCTATCGTGATTTTGTTTTATTGCTGTAATATTTTAATTCTGCTGTGATTCAATTATTTGTCTGCAAAAGTACTTACGAATGTAATATGATACGTTATATAGATTTAAATTAATGAATATGAATTACGGAAGATGGGAATAATCCGCAATATCCCAGCTTCATATACAGATTATCTCTTAACAATTACCCTTTTTCAAATCCTACTATTAGTTCACACTCTCCCTATATATATTTATTTATATATCTTGTTCAAATTTTCAATCGTTAATAAAATACTTTTTATTCTTCAACTCAAGTTCAAATACATTTTTTTAAACTTGTACTGGATAACATTTGATGTTAATGCAATTTTTTCTTCAATACTGATTCATTTATGAAATTTAATGATTATTGTTTAAAAGATATGTTTCAGTCTACAGTAGAACGTCGTTTATCCGAACGTTTATTATCCGGACCAATGTCCGGAGACGTTTTCGAACAGTGCAATGCTCAACAGTTGCTTCACCTGAGGCCAAAAGTGACAGAAAAACCCAAGGTGAGGGATATTTGGGGAATTTCAGTTGTGTGATTTGGCAAACATAATCGCGGGAAAAAATATTTAGTCAGTTTGTTTCCAAGTGAGGGGGTGTATACGTGCTCTTTCGGTGAGTTATGTTGATGTAGAAACCTGGATGGCATGCAATGCAGAAGACTGGGGATTTCAAATGCTAAATGATGATGAGATTGCAACTTCCGAGATTCCAAGAAGTATCAGACCCTGTCGACGATGAAACGGATGAAGACGAGGACAACAACAACAACTAAAGTAGCAAGGGTTCATCAAATGCTGTCGCGTTTTAGATAGCTATTTTTATTAACGTTTGAGATAGCTATAGAGTGGTACGAACAACCATCAGAGTGCTGTCCTACTCAACAACTACTGCTCAAGAGAATCAGGCATTGCAGCGTAAAAACGAAGGTGTACAATGGTACTGTGAAAAATAAGCGATTATTTTCCACAATCAAAGTAAAATTGCGACATTTTTCACCTATTTTGCTTTTTCTTCAAGCACGTTTCCCGCTGTGATGATTTTCAAAATTCATAATAGTGTATGGTTTCGTATACTGCATGGATCGCATTCGGTTTTCGGTTGTCCGAACAACCGCGTATCCGAACGGTGTCCGGTCCCAATTAATTCGGATAAACGATGTTCTACTGTATATTATTCCACTAAATGGCAGCACCATTGGATAAAACAGCTTTTGTTAAATTTGTGACAAAGATTTAACTTAACCAGAATAATCATATGTTAGTTAGACGTCAGCATTCCTTTACACTGGTTTTAAAATAAATTCTTGCCAATTATATTCAGTTTATGTAATTGCAAATTTAATATGGTTAAAAATATTTTAATGTTAATTTAAAAGGTGTTTTGCCCCTTAATAATATCATTCTGTCATATGCATATACATAATTATGTTAATTGTAATTATTTATAAAAATTAAAATAAGATTTTTCTTTGTTGACATAAGTAGGAATTGACTTTAATTTTTATTATATTAACTTATTAAAAATAATAAGTTCTAATTTTTCTATCACCATACTCATACATTATCTTTAATATTAAAAGTTAATCTAGTACTTTTATTTAAAAATTAATCTGGTTAAGCTTAAGGTATCCGAACATGTTGAAAATGACCAAATTCAGTCAAGACAGATATTTTTGTTTTATTTCTTTGAATAGAGCTATCTTTTGACTTTACGAAACATACTTTGTTTTGTTTCTACACTACCTAGAGGCCAAGTTACAATCCATTTTATAAATTTAGAAAAACCGGAAGTGGGGTTTTGATCTACCAGAAGTGGGCATTTAAATTGCTCAAAATATATCACGGCGAGTCTGATAACTCAAAATATTACGAATGTATTTCTATAAAACTTTTTGAACCTGATATTTATTTTATTTTCTAGAGAATGCACTAAAATATGTCTTATTGTATGAATACTTTTTGAGTTATGGCTTGTTATTTAGATAATGGTCTCATAAAAAATGTAATATTTCTTATGTTTACTCAATCGGCTATAATATTTTAAATTTAATAAAAAATTAAAATTTTAGTACATTTTCAGATAAATGCATCTAGTTTCTTTTAGTATATTTTTACTAATATATGTTTATTACTTTTTTCTCAAACTGCTTTCAAGTTTTTCAAAAAATATTGCTGAAATTTCACTTATAATTGTGATTTTTGTAAAATTCAGGTAATTTATTTTAAATTTTGATAATTAAATAGTAATATTTATTGTGGTATTGAGTCTTAAAAGACATTTATAATGTTTTAGTATGCTATTTTGTTAAAAAGTACTCCGAACGTGTTCGGATACCTTAATATTGTTCCAATCCTACGCTCTCAAGTTATGTAACTATTTCCTGTATAGACACTACTTCCCCAAGAATTCCTTTTAATGCATTCCTAGGAGAATTACCAAACCTTCCTTTATTTACTGATTTGTCCAAATCCTATACTGTCTTTTCAATGTCCGAAAAGCATTCGAATAAACCCATTTATTTATCTTTCTCTGCTCACCTCAAAGCTAGGATAAAGAAAGTTTCATAAAAAGAACAGTTGAAAAAAAGAGATCGCTCTGTCCTGTTTTATATCTGTCATCCTGACTTGTATGATAGTATCTTGAAATAAAATAGATATCAGTTTCGTTTCTAACTCGTGTCTTCATAAAAGAGGAATGTTGGTATAGATCTTTACCTTGTTGAAACTAACCTTGGCACCGTGTTCTCTATAGATAAAATAATTCATTACAGTTAAAAAATGTATTAATCTAATCAGAAACCATAATAACATTAACGTAAATAAATAGTGATTTTTACAATTCTGATTTTTCTTTTTTTTAACAGGTAATGTTACGCCTACTGTGACGTTTGAAACAATAAAGGTAGAGTGATTTGAAAAATAAAAATTAAGTTTAATTAAGTCACAGCTTTATTTACACTAATTACAATTTAGGACTATTAGATGATTTTAGAGTCCCAATTTCTATTGCTTTTTGAGGGAGGGATCTTAGTGTCCGTTCACTGTGAAGTTTCGCTACAATTCTTCTTCTCACGGCACCCTCTCAGTCCTTACAGTTGACCGTTGTCGGCGTCTTTTTCTCTCCCTACATCCGGCCGTGAGCGGAATGGGCTTCTCCTCGTGTCAAAAGTTGCCGGGCTAACCAAGACACGTTTTCGCAATATATTAGCGACTGCAGGTGTTTTGCACATGTGTGATCAATTCTCCTAAAACTGATCCGGCCGTGAAGGGAGTCGCAGGTGTTCCAGAACTCAAGTGGTTTCGTTACGTTACCAAACTGATATACAGAGTGATTCTAAATTAAATTAAGAGAGTGATAGAGTACCCATCCAGACGACCAATACTTGCAAAGAAACATAGGGTTGTATTCCATTCTGAGAGCAGAAAAGAGAAACGTAGAAACAGATCCTGCGAGATTTCGGTGAACGACCAGGCAGGTATCCTTGTGAATTAGGTTGCCCACTTACATCTAGCCAGACAGTTTGACCGACGCAACATACCGTGTCTCTTAGAACAAGTGCTTCCCAATTTATTGCAGATTATTGCTCCCAATTTATTTTTCTCCATTCAAAAAGATATGTGGTTTATGCACGATGGAACCCCAGCACATTCTTCCATCAGGGGCCATAACTTCTTGAATGACAATATCCCGCAAGATCAACCGTACGTAGTGACCTGTGACTTGACCTCCTCCACTGACTTTGTTCTTCTGGGACACATGAAATCTTTAGGGCCACAAGACGCCATGTGGACTCAGCTGAAGATCTCCTGGCAAAAGTTGTTGTTGCCGCGGGCAATATTAATACGACCACAGGAATCTTCGAGAGAGAGTTCGCCTCTTGTTCCTTCGCTGGTGTCACCTGTGCAACGATACGTATTTTGAGCAATGGCTGTGAGTGTTTTCACGAATAAAAAATCTGATTGACTACTTTTTAAACAATAACTATTTGATTTTGTTTCTAGAAAGGAATAGTTGAATGACCAAATGCAAACTCTTCTTGGTTACTTCTGCACTAAATACTATTAGTTTTTGTTCCAATTAACTGATATTGGAAGTCCAGTTCCAAGCGTCTTGACTACTTTTTAAACAATAACTATTGATTTGTTTCTAGGAAGGAATAGTTGAATGACCAAATGCAAACTCTTCTTGGTTACTTCTGCACTAAATACTATTAGTTTTTGTTCCAATTAACTGATATTGGAAGTCCATTTCCAAGCGTCTTGACTACTTTTTAAACAATAACTATTTGATTTTGTTTCTAGGAAGGAATAGTTAAATAATGAAAAAAAATCCAGGCTACTTCAACAGTTACTATTTGATTTTGTTGCAAGCGATCAGTAATTGAATGCCAAATCCAAGCTATTTGCCTACTTCCATAGTTACTATTAAATTTTGCTTAAAGGAAGGAATAGTTGAATGAACAAACTAAAAACTACTAGACTATTTCTTTAGCAGTAACTATTGGATTTGTTCCACCAGGGTGTTGCTGGACATGTGTTGAACCTTCAAAAACGAGGCTCATTTTCCAGGTTGTTGTTTTCAGTCAGAAATTTGGAATCAGCATTGAGACTGACTTACGCATGTTGTCCCGTCCCCAAAAATTTAACTCATATTTCTTCTTTTTTTCCATGCGTTGTTAAATTAATTGATATCCTAAAGAAAAATGCACTGAAGCTGGATATTATTCTCGACAGATTTATTAAAATTAAGAAAAAAATTAATTTAAATTTCACACTTCAACACTTCCACTAAGTATACGAATTTTACAACAAGGTGATAAGTCCGTCTACGACTTTTATTTCATGCAATTAAAAATGTTGTGTTATTTATATGGAATGATTGTATAGTTTATTCTTGGAATTGGCATTGTTTTTATTGCGATTAAATATAAAGCTCCAGTCTTTGACGAGCTTTTACATATAATTGTTTTGCTTTTAAACTGATACACAAATATTATAAAATAGTGACCCCACGCAGGACTTAATGATATCGTACATTTTTAAGCTAAAATACATAAGCAGAAAGACTTATACAGTCCTCCAAGCAGGCTAGCTTATTCGCAGATTTGTACTTTTATTGTTGATTAAAAAACATTCATTTACACTAGTGGGCACATAATCATGAGGTTTTAGTCTCGAAATAATTTTAAAACCGTAATTCATGATTTTTATAAATTACCCTTCAACATATGATTTGAAACAAACTGTATTGTTTGTAACTGTATGTTAAGATAAATCACATAAGAGATGCATTATAAAACTCATAAGGTATATTTAATTTAATGTCTTAGCTATTAGTATCTTAATGAAGAAAAGAAAAATAAACTTGAATCCTAACCAATAATAATAAAGATTCCCTTAGATTTCATATGAAATTTGAATTAGGTTTCAAATCTAGCACAACTCTAGCAGTAGTCATAGCAGTCTCTACCATTTTAATCTGTCAAATTCAAATAATAAAAGATCAATGTCAATTCTTTCCCTCTTACAACCGCAAAAAATCCTCCTTACCATTAGAATCTCAAACATTCGCTCCATTTTCACTTCATAACTCTTTAAATAGCAATGCTAAACTTCGAAAATCACGATTCCTTCCCAAGAGGAGATTTTCAACTCAGTTAAAAAATCTGTAAAATAAATTTACCAATATGCTGGTTGAAAACGCGTAGAGAACCCATTACAGATTCTAACAGAAGTACTATATTAGTCCAGATTGGGTTATATGGTGTTTAATAATCTAATTCACTGTTTCTGTTGTTAAGATTACTCTTTTGATAATGTACCACATGATTTGGAAAAGGCGTGGCTAAGAAAAATCCTGTGCCAAACATATGGGTAGATTGCTAGAAAATTCTCGACGATATTGTCTATCTTAAAATCTAGGATCTCGTCAAAATTTGACCAAATATTTCTGTAGCTACATTTTGTAGGCATATTTATTAAGTTTATAAAGATACCAAATTTTTACTTTCAGTTTGCTGGTGCAAAAATTACAACTGTTTTGGTAAGAGAGAATGTCATTTCTAATATGTAATCATTTAAAGCGCATTTTGTGAAAAATGTGAAAGATTTGAAACCGGGACACAGGATTTGCTGAAAGTTATGTAGATAATAAACTGTATATTTTGTGCGTGTTTCGTTAATATTAGAGTTCTTTTGATCTACTTTTTGAAAACAACTGCGTTATTACAAATTTTGTAACGACTCATATAAATATAACAGGTGTTTAAAGAGCTTTCATATAATGACTAAGATAAACTGTTCTATTTTTGTTAAAAACTCTAAAGTATCTCTTATGTTTTAGGTCAAAAATAATGTAACATTTACGTAACAATAACGTAAATAGTAATGTAACATATAAATTTTCAAAAATTGGAAATTCAATCAGAAACATTTTGTTCGGTGTGAGCACGTTTACGTAATTTTTATAAATTTTCAGGTTTTTTCCTTCCATTTTGATTTTTTTTAAAAAACTCTTTTTACAATTTTTGCTTTTTTTTACATATAATTTATTTTTTAAAAAAATCTGGAAACCACAAAATTCTTATATCCAATTTAAAAAAAATATTCAAGAACATATATCTGAAATGCGACTTATAATTGAACGAAAATAATTGAATATTTGTATGGAAAACAATATGTGCAAACAACTCTTTTGTTTGCAATTCATATAAATTAAATTTAATTTATGAAAATAATTTTTCGCTTGTAGCCATTTAATTAATCGTTACAGCAACTCATTTTTCACTGCACCCCCTCCCATTCCCTTGAGACTGACACCATCTGTAATGAATGATGCCCCTTGGAGGCAATAACACCCACTTTGAGAAGCTTAGATTTATTATAGTTCTGCTGAAAATGAACAATTAGATGTGGAATTTCCTTTGTATTCTTTCGATGCTATTTTAGGTTATTTTAAAACATGTA
>BMAO01026608.1:0-72793 GCA_019973975.1 Trichonephila clavata
CTATAACATGTTGATCTACTTCAAAATATATTATATTATATTATATAATATATATATATAAAAAAAAATATATATATAATATAATTGCATTCTTTACAGTATTTGTGTTTGTGTGGAATAGAGCTCCCTGAAAATACCTTATAGTTCTAAGGATTACGTGAGTTTAAAAAGCTTGAATACCAGTGTGGTACACAAACTGGGTCGCTAACTGGTATTATCCTAACTTGTACACAATACCGCCCGTTTCACGTTATAATTAGCACTTGCAGAGTTTCACATAATGGACCTTTGCTAAAATCAAAACTCAAATCACAACTCAGCTGCGGCTCTTTAAAAAACAATAAAATATACAAAAAGATTTTAATATAAATAAAAATTAATGTTCTAATTAAACATATAGAATTATTCCTCAAATGCAGATTATTATACCCAGGAAGATAGTTGAAAAAAATGCAAGTGATTAAGTTTAAGACATTAGATAATAAGTATTATGAAAGATTGTAGATTTCCTTGAATATATGGCCTGATTTGAAAATACCAAATAGTATCATATTTTAATTGCGTGACTTTTTACAAACAGTTTTTTTTTCATATTTGTTACTTCACTAAAGATTTAGAAATTTGCTGGCTTTTATCTTAACACAATACAAAGTGTGCGCAGTTTTAAGATACACACACGCATTCCAATGGTGAAATGAATAACAAATGAACGACATCAAACACTTTGTGGACAGTGTGATGCTAAAAAAGCCTGCAAAGAAAATATTAGATTATTTTTCAAAACTCAATAAATGTTTTGTTTTTCAAAAAACTTAAAAATTTTGTATTAAATTTAATTTAGTTCTTGTGAATGTTTTTGTTTCACTGATTTTTATGAAATACATGCATATACATTCTATGTAGATAAAATAAGCTCTAATAAACTTAATTTTGTTGATATGTTTTTTTTTTTTTTTGCAATATCTCTTAAGACGAAATTTTTCAAAAAAATATTTCAGTCCCTTCAGTTTCGTGTTAAGTGATTTTCACTATATATGTAATAATCATTTGTTTTTTGCTGGACTCTTCAAAACATATGTTCCCAAGCTTTTTTGTCTCATAGACCCCTTGTCATGTTTTTCAGGGGGCAATGTTTGGGATAGACCCCTGCTTAATTAATATTGAGTTTTTGCAAATTTATCAACTTAACTGTTTTTTTGACAGCTGGTACTACTACCCCTACTTTAAAAGAATTAAATTTCTATCTGTAATGAAGTATAGTGTTTAAAATTTAAAAATCACTGTGAATTAATTAAATTAAAAGTTAATTAATAAATAAAACTGTTAAATAAAGTATCTCAAAAATAAACAAATGATTTTAATGGAGGATCGGGTGTAACAATATCAAATTTTCAACATTTGGTATCAATTTTGTCAGATTTAACCTTAAATTTCCTCTGTTAGTAGTGTCCAATTTTTTTTTTTTTTTAGTTTTGGAGATAGGCAACTGCGCTGAAACTCCTTCACACTAGGAAAAGCAATTTAACATTTCCTCACGATATTCTATAGTTCGGGACTAATAACAGGTTTCACTTTTTAAAGCCAAAATTACTGACATCTGTTTCTAAACTTTAAGACCTTCGTTAGAGGTCATTACGATCAGTCCCTATTGTAATGTGACATTTTTTCTTCAATGTGACCATATGAATCCATTGCCGATTGTGGTATTACCATATAGTTAAAGCATTCTCACACCTGGTTTCAAAATCTGAATTAAAGGCATTTAACAGCTGAACGTTGGTTAATATGTCCTGACAGATTGTCTATGTCCAATTGATAAAATTCGAGACCTCTAGTATTATCTTTCTTTAGCTGATCTAGAGAGAAATGCTGAAATAGTTCTTGTTTTAATAAAATTCATGCTGTCCCCTTGTAAGTACAAACTAACCTCATTGAATTTAGTAAATAAATCTGTTAAACGGGTAAAATTTGGTTTCCACTTGATTAAATTTTCTTTAAAATTAAAGTCACGTTCTTGCTTTATGAGATCCACTATCATAGACCCTCCCTTATACCTCAATGGACCCCCAAATTATTGTTTTGCTGACGTGAAATCCATGCAGGTTGGTCATAGACCTTTAGGGGTCTGGATAGACCACTCTGGGAATCACTGCTTTAAAACAAAAGTTTAAAAAGCGTCCTTATATTACTTGAGTGATTTTACTAAAATTATCCTTAGATTCTTTTTACCTATTTACACTTTATAATATTTATTTTCTATAAAATAATAAATTATATATAATTTATTTAATATACATATAATATTTATATAAATATGTATTCTATAACATATTTATTTTAAAAAACTAAATTTATTTAATTATTTTTAACAATTAGAGGTATTTTTATTTATTGTAAAACACCTTATTCTGACGGTTTATGTTGCTATTTGATCTGGTGAACGTGTTAAGATTTGTCAATAATAATATTCATGGAATTGGAAAATGGCATTCTCTATGAAATGAAGCATTCGTTAATTTAAAAGTGTCATTTTTATGAAAAATTTGAAAAAGGAATATTCGAATACTTAAATTTTTTTTCTACGAGAATATTTATACCAATAAATGCAAGAACGAATTATGTATCATTAATACTAATTTAAAAATAAAATAAGTAAGGTCTCTCTCTACATATATTGTTTACAATTTGGAGGAAGATTCTGCATTTTGCTTACATTATTTTCTGAAGCATGAAATTCTAATGAATTTAAAACACTTAATTTAAGTATTGGTTTAATTTAGTAAATTCATTTTATCGAAAAACATTCTATTTATTATTTGATTTATAATTGTTATATTAAAAACAATACAAATTTCTAACCATTTGTTAAGTGGAATAATTATATAAAATAAAATTATTGGTAAGTTTAATGAAATTCATTTGAAATTTAAAGATTTTTAATACAATTTGGTATGTTCAAATCAATCAATTTATTTTCCATTCAAAGAAATCTTTTTTTAATAAAGTTTAGTTTTTTTTTCAATGCTTAAAATCAGTCGTTTCTATTTTCTACTTTCTTTTATACAGATTTCCGCAGTACAGACCTATTTATAAGAATCTACATTCTAAGGGAGAACTCTACATAGTATTTAGTTTTCACGTCTAGTTTTACTTCGTATAAGGTATTTCTACAGCTTTTATCTTTTTTTAATGGGTCGCAGTCTAAAAGATTAGTCATGGGTTCGTATCCTGATTTTACCAAGAACCCACTTTGTGAAATTCTGCAAGTGCGACTTAATATAAGAAACGGGATTTCAAATTTCTCGAATGATGTTGTGTGGTAGTTAATAAAATACAAATTAAATGTCCCAGCTGAGGTGTGATTGCATATAAATTTGAAGTCTGGAGCCAAAAGAACCCATGTTCTTAAATTTCAATGTTATTTAAGTTATAAAATTAGTTGTCTATTTATGTTGTTTTTTAATTAATAACACTATTTGATAATTATTATTTAAAATTTAATTTTTAGGTTTAAGAAATGTTGAATAATTTTTAGCGATGCAATGAATATGGGACAATTTTCTTCCAAAAGTCATTCAATAGCTAATCCATTTAACATGTATATTTTTCATCTTTCGTGCGCAACGCTTCTATTAAATTCAATTATTAAAAAGCTTTAACTTTATTTAAGAACATTTGCTATTTCATATGTTTTAATATCAGAGCATATTTTACTATTAAACTTTGTCAAACTATATAAAAATAATGCAAACATTTTATATTCCTATTTTTCAATACTTTGATTGATTTTATAACATTATAAATTTTTTGAAAAATATGTAAGTGATTAGGTAAATAGCTTTTATGTGTAAATTGAGCAAATTATATGCGCTGATCATTAATTGAACTTTATTTTAGATGTGTTTTCAAGAACTGACTTTTTTTTACCTTTCAAAATTATTTTATTTTCTCATAAGGAAAAAAGTATTAGAAATTTAAATAAATACATTTGATTTTTTTTTTTTTTTGCTTTTTGTGAAATTTAAAATGTTGTGGCTTTTTCTAAGTAGCACATAGTTTATAAAAAAATGAACACAAACTTCGTAAATTTTTTTAATTGGTATGAAAATTAAAGCATTTCGTTTCAATTGTAATAAACATAGAAAAAATATAGATTTTATTTGTTGTTAACAAAGGACTTTTTTTAACAAGTGAAACAAATTCAGTTGATCAGTTCAAATACTAGCCGTTATACCCCGCGCAGCTAGTATTTTTATATAATTAATCACTGAACAAAACTCATAATATTTCATATTTCGTACTTGTTGAAGATATTTAATTAAAACTGTAGATCGCTTACAATAAAATGACTGGTAAAAAAAAAAGATTTCTAAACTGATGATTCTCAGACAAGAAGTGAACTATAGTAGCGAAGCAGCAAAAATAAAAGAAAAAGAAATTCTCAGTATTACTTGAAGGATAGTTTTCAAGTATTTGAAACACTCCCCAATTCTTGACAAAAGGAATTTCCTATTCTTGACACTCCCCTTTTTTGATTCTTTTGGACCATGCCGCAAAAACAGTACTATAGATTTGTTGACCTCAAAACGGTGTCTTTCTAAACATGAAAGATCAGAAGAATTTTTATCTTTAGTTTTATACAAAAAAAAACAAAAAAAGAGGGATGTTCATAATCGCAAATGTTTCTAATCACAATATTTTTGTTCGTTCTCAATTATTATGAACGGAAAATTAAAAGCTCACTCACACACACATTTTCATTGAAAAGAATTTTTGCATCTTATATGTTGTTTAGGGGGGAAATCATTTAATTATTTTACACACATGAATATAGAAGTGTTTTACTAAATGAAACAAAAGAGCTTTAATAAATTTCCCTTAACTGGATACAATAAAAAAAAAAGATCATGTAGGATTTTAAGGAATAAAGAAATTTAAAAAAGGCACTAGCAAACCTCTAAAATCTTTTGTTCTAAATTGCGTTAGTTTGTTTTTTAAATAAATGTTAAAATTTTGATATGTTAATTCAAGATAAATATATTTATATCGATGATTGTCAATTTCTTGTTAAGTCAAGTAATACAAATAAAATATCAATTTTATCCCTCTTTCAGGAATCCTGTCTAAGAGTCATGATGTTTCAGTAGTTAAGAAATCTAAATTAACTATACGGAATAATTCTGGATTTATTTTCAACACATTTACTTAAGAAATTTTATTATCTGGAGCAGAAATGAATTTTCTTGAACTATTCACTAACTTACGCAATATCAAAAAATTTTTTGTAAATCTTTATTTTTTTCGAAAAACTATTAATAAAAAAAAGAGAGAAAAGCAATGAGAAATGTGAAACAAAATACCATACTACAAGTATATATTCACTTCCATATTATATCTCTTAACTATTATATCGAAAAAAACTTTGTATGAATTAATCCTTGTGTATAATAAATTAGCTGTGAATAAATATAATGGAGGAAAATTCAAAGTATTGATTTTGCAAAAAACAAAAACTTTAACTAAAGTTATTTATTTCTAAAAATATGAGAGATTATCTCCTTTAATAATTAAGATAATGATAAAAATAATACATTTAGAATAGTAAGACATATAAAATTTCTAGATTAGATCCAGTCTTAATATATGTTGACTAGAAATTCTTACTGATTATACTAAAATATGAGCTGGCAACCCCCTTTCCTAACTGCCACACCACATCATCGGGAGTACATTGAGCCTCTACGGATTCAATGTACATCGGCCTGCTCTACATGGTGGATCCCTTGTGGCACCAGGACTCGAACCCGAGACATTCCAGCCTCGAGTTCGTACTATAACTACTAGGTTACCGCAACCACTATAAGGAATTAACCAAAAGTATTTAAATTTTTAAAAATCAAAATTTAAAACATACGTAAAAAACTCAGATGATGTAGAATTTCCAAATATTTAATTAAACATGGTATTTTGTATGTAGTAGCATAAAATGAACAGTAAAATAAATAAATAAAACTGAATCATTTAAAACACTTGATACAAAGTTTGTTAACATATTTTTGTAATAATTATGTTTAGCAGAAAAAAAGTATTTGATGACTTAATAACGAGTTTTAAACATTTTTTATCAAGATACTCTTGAATGAATAATTTCATCAAGAAACTCTGCAAAATAAAACATAGGATTTAGCAAAAGAAAAAAAAAAGGTCAAATTTAAAGATGAACACAAATAATTTTTTTTTCTTTGAATACGCAAAGAAATTTAGGAGTCTTCAAATAATATAAATCTGATTATTATAAGTTTAGAAAGAAAATGTCCTCTTATAAATTTAAAGTATCACTTCTAAATTTCTTTAAATAATTAAGCATTATATCCTCGTAGAATTTAAATATTTAATGCACAGAGCCAATTCTTGAATTACATTTACACGATGAATTGCTGCCAAGTGTTAAAAAATAGTTCAGCTGATCGAATCAATTAGACGATAATGAATGCAATGATTATTAATTAAACGAATGCGAAATTATTAATTTATTGTTTTCGTGGCATATAAAAAATATTCAACAAAAAAATTTCTGTTTTTTGTGACCTGTGAATTTTTTTTCGCAAAAGATTTGTTTCTATATAGTTGACTGAATAATATTAAACATTTGAATTTATGTGTAATAATCTACAAGATAATGTTTTATATTAATGATTTCTGTACAACATACTCTATATTTCACAGAATTTTAATGTTAAAGGTGAAATTTACAGTATTATGACACACACACACAAAAAACAGAATTTTATATCAGAAATAAAAAATCCAGTTAATTTTTATTTCCTTACAAATGATTAATAGTTAAGTATATTAATTTCATAAATTTTTCTCATTTTTGCATCCTATCTAAAAAATTTAATGATACTTTAGTACGTAGATGTTACATATGACACAATCGAATATGGTATGCTATAAATCATACCATGTATGATATTCTAAAATAAAAAGTTTACCAATAAGTTCAGTGCTTCTCAAATTTTAAATATTGGCGATCCAATTTTCAATCATAAATTTCATCGCCCCCCCCCATACAATAACGTTGTATTGAAAGCAATAATAATGTACTTTGACGCTGAAATTACAATACGACTTTAATTATAAATAACACAAATTATCAAGATATAATAAATTTTGTATATACCAAGCTCAAGGAAGTCGGTAGTAATTATTAAACTTGTTCTTAATTTAATATAGATAAATTTATTATCAAATGTATTGTACTGTATAATTTATAAGTATATTATAAGAGTGTACACACATGGATATTTGATTAATTTTTATATCAGAATATATTTTCCTTTGCTTTCTTTCAATAAATTAATATATAGATACATTCTTAATTAATCTTTTATTTCCGACATGCTCGCACCCTCCTTGTAGAGTTATCCCACCCCCCTGGAGGGGCGCGCCCTACAATTTGAAAAGCATTGAATTAATTTATATTTTTTAATACTTTTTTTTCCTGATTTTTGTTTTAAGTTCTGAAATTAAGAAAATGCTATTAATCATATTTTTATTGGCTATGATCTTTAAACAAATCAAAAAATTAATGCTATCATTTTTTAAAAATTAACTATGACCTCTGAAAAAATCTAAGTCGTGTTGATTAAAACATTCATTCTTGTTTTGCAAGGAGAAAGGTGTTTAACCAGAACATATTCTTTTTTTCAACATTCATTTTAAAATTTTGCAATTGGCATAATATATTTAACCTTCAGTCATAATATGATATTTTTAAAATCATTTTCCAAGTTTTTGAGATTTACATGTTTTTAAATGTTTATCAACTTTTATTAGAAAACAATGGATTAAGGAGCACATAAATTTTGTTATTTCATCATTGTCTCAATTCTATTTTAATTTTTACATGGATATTTAAACTATGCCAATTATAACTTTTGCTATAATTGTAGTTTCATATGGTTCAAATATTGAAATATAAATTGTACAAAATGGAAATCACTCATTTTCAATGAAAAGAATTTTTACATCTAATGTCCTGTTTAGAAAAAAAAAATCATTTAATTATTTTACACAGATGTATGTAAAGGTGTAAAAGAGTAATTAAAAGGAATAATATCAAGGAGGATTCACAAAAAGACATTAGTTAATTCTAGAGTTTTTATTTTGATTAGTTTCATAAAAAAAATACTAAATTTTGAAATGTTAATTTAAGATAAATATGTTTATATACCTTATGAACTCTTTATTGATGAATTTCCTGTTCATTCAAAGTGGTGCAGCAAAGATATCAATTTACAGTCACCCCCTTCCAGGAATCCTAGAATCCGTGATGTTTTGGTTGTTGAAAATGCTAGCTTTATTATACGTGGATAATTCGAGATTTATTTTCAACACATTTATTATCTTGAGTGAATAAATATTAGCATTACACTATTCAGCTACTCGAGGGTTTTTGAAGATGGACCTCGTAATTTTGAACCACGGTCAAGTGACGAGGACAACACCTGAGCTGGCAACCCCTCTCCTAACTTCTACACCACACCAACGAGAGAACGTTTAAGCATCGATAGATCTTTTATGCATTGCTCCCCTACAATGCGGGTTTTCAGTGGTATTGGGCTCGAACTCATGACACACCAGCCACGAGTCCGTTACCTTGACCACAAGGTTACCGCGGCCACTTTTATTATCAGGAGCAGAAATGAATTTTCTTATACTATTCAGAAACTCATACAATATCAACAGCTTTTTGTAACTCGCTATTTTTTCGAAAATCTGTAGTTAAAAAAAAGATAAATATAATTTTAAATTATGAAATGTGTAAGATATTGTACTGTATATAAGTATATATTCCCTTACAAATTATAATAAAACCCTTGTAACTATTATATCTAAAAAACCCTTAATATAAAATAATCTATGATTTTAAAAAATAAATCATCTCTGAATATATATAAGGGAAGAAAATTTTTTCAGAAAGGCATTCGATTATTTCGAAAAATCTGAGTGATTATCTCTTTTAAAAATTAAGGTAATGATGAGATAAAACAAATGATAGATATTTAGGATAGTAAGATATTTGAGATTTCTGGATTAGTTTGACTAGACAATCTGCACTAATTGTACTAAAATGTGCGTTTTATCATAATTATAAATAATTATTTTCCTTTGTTCTGGCAAAAAATTAAAACTATGTTTCATTTGATACTTATGTCTCGTATTTATAAAAATAATGTAATTTAGCTTCGAATTTAAATAATAACTCTTTGCTTTGAAAAGAAAAAACTTGAAATTTAACTTAGTTGACATGTACATAAAGTTTTTTTTTTAAATCTCATTTTGAGATAAAAAAGTTTAAAATGTGAATTCGAGAAATCGTTTACCCTACCCTTTAAATTACACTGGTAATATTTTCAGAAAACATCAACACTGAAATGAAAACCCGAATGTCAGGAATACAATGTATTACAACGCAGAGTTTTCTCTGAGGAGAATCGTATCGCATATGGTTACTACAAACCGGTTCCTCTCAAGGATACGCCTTGGCGATCGATCTTCAGCTAGAAAAGAGGATTTGGCGGTAGAAAATCCAGCCCACGTTATTGAAGATTTCCCTTACAAACATAACGAGCATTTAAGTTATGTTTAAAATAAATACAAACAATTATAATAAAATATAAATACAAACAATTATGATAAAATGAAATTTTTGGAACTTTTCCCGACATGTTCCTAATTCTTCTTCTTCTATTAATATGAAGAAATTTCAATTAAGCCGTGTGAAAAGAATACATTTAACGAGAATGCTTTTCGGTGTAATACAAAAATTTATATTCAAAAAACACATACCATTGCGTTTGTATTAAATAACAATAAAATATGCTTGAATGGATGAAAAGAGTTCCTAGCTCTTCCGAGCTTTAACCTCCAATCGTTAAGATTTTGAATGACTGTACGTTTTAACTCTTGCCCTTTGCTATGTTTCAATACTTAAAATTTAAAAAATATGGAACTAGTTTGAACGGGGCACGGCGCCAAACGTTGTTTGGTGCGATAAATAATCACGCCAAGCAGCGCATGTCCTTGGAATGAAATCCAAGATGGCGGCCTAGCGGGAAGACTCGTTAGGAAAATAGTTTTAAAGAGCTAATTTGATATACATTAAAATCGATTTCAAATGAAGAATTTAGGAATAGATTGAAACAATAAATCAATAAAGATCAATAAATAATGAATATCAATACGATAAAAAAATCATATTTACTAATAGTAATATTATGCAGTATACAATAATCTTATAATATAATTTTATAGAAGCTATTACATATAATATTAATATAATATTAAATAGTAATGATTATAGATACTCGTATTTTTTTTAATTATTTTATTTAATAATAAGCATATAATATAATTTAATAGTTTTCATAAAAAAGAATAATCATCGTATTGTAATGTAATAAGAATCGTACATATATAAGAATGCTCATTTAACATAATTATAAATAAATAACTAAATAATAATTATAAATAAATAACATAATAATAAAAATAAGTAGCATAATACTTAGAAATAAATAACACATATGTAATAATATTTATAAAGTAACAAAAAAGAAATTATAAAGAATATTATATGATTATCACACATAACATTAATTTTATTTTTATATTAGACAATTAATAAAATAATTACGTAATATATATTAAAATTGATAATGAATAGCAATTAAAAAGTACTGAAAACTCGCTATGTTCCAAAAACTGCAAGTTTCTTCAACGAATTTCATCGAAAAAGAAACGTAAAAAAAAACATTTTTAAAAAATAAAATGAATTGAAAATAAACGATTTATAGCAATAATTAAAAATACAACACTCATTCTTTAAAAAAAAAAATCCTAGTTCTCACCAATGATATTATAAATATCCATGTTCGAAAATAGCATTCAATAAAACAGAAGACTGAAATATAGTTTGATTCAGAATTGCAATGAAAATGGTTAAACTGTAAAAGAAATCGAATTAAAATCGTCTGAAATTGATACGAATACCACGGGAACAGAACCAATAAAAATTATTTCTAATATATATTATCTCCATAGCAACCACATAGTCAGAAGATAAATATATCAAGGAAACATATTGTAATGTTATCGCCCAACTTGGCGCCTGCCCCGTGATATCAAAAAACTAGCACCAAATATACTTCAGATAGAATAATAAAAATAGTACATTTTAAAAACAAAAGAATGCATTAAATTCTTGAAAATGAACAGCAAAAACAGCGCAGAGCACTGAGAATGAAGTCAGAATCAAATCAGTGAGTGGGCGGGGCGTGAAATTATTTCTTAAACCATTATTATTTACACTTTGGAAACGTAGAACATTATTATTTTGTTTTAGACTGAATTGAAAAGGTGACCATTGCTAAAAAATCTGTAAAGATTATATCTCTTAAAAAGTAAAAACTGTATTACGTGGCAATTTTTACTTCGCAAGTTTATGGGCACCTGACCTCGGGATACAGGTAGGTATGCTTATCATGACAAGATTTTCATTGCACTGATATGAAGGGGATCTCGGAAAATCGTCAGATTTCCGTACTTTTTGTATTCCCGGGAATGGTACGGGAATACAAAATCCATGGAGTGTTATTTTTTACTGGATTGTGGATAATTGCGTAACTGAGAACATTTGGACCCCCCTGCAAATTCAAGTTTTGGGCTCCCGAGTTGGATTTTGGCTTTGGGCCCCCTAAAGCACTGCCCCCCTAGAGATGCGTGGGTGTACGTTACGCCACCGACTGTAGAGATTTCAACCTCGGCTATAAATTTTAGCAGACCCTATACTGAGGCATTTTGCGATCGTTGACCCTGAACGGTGGAATTTTCGTTACCCCAGCAGTGGGGTAAAAGTATACGTAATAAGAGAAAAGACACACGAGAAGAGTCCAGAATTTTTTCCGCTTGTCGTGGGAAAGAGTAAATCCTTGAAACTTTTTGGCCAAATCAGTTCCTGTCTATCGAACATCGCTTCGTCAACTAAAAGTATTTAGTTTTTATAGAAATCGCATTTCGTAGCCTACCAAACTGATCAAAGTTCCGAAACCTTGATTAATTTGGATAACACGTAAGTACTAATACTTAAAATGGTATTTTCAATTTTTGTTTTTTGGATATTTGTCTTTATTATGAGCTATTTAATTGAATTAGTAATTTTGAGAGGGGAATGAACACTAAACTATTTTAAGGAGATTATTTTTAAGCAATCTCGCAACTTTTTTATTTTATTCATTATTTTTCTTAACTTTCTTTCCAGTGAGATTCTTACATTAATATTTATTTATATTTATGTAACATTTATATAGATATTCCACAAACAATAAATTGGCTATACAAACAAAATCTCTTAAATATAATAGCTAAATATTTTTAAAGTACGTAATCGTTACTTCAGCAGTAAATGAATTTTCAAGTATTTATATATATTAATATTTATCTCTTAGTATATAGCACTTCTGAAACTGTGAGGCGTGATAACCCTGCGTGGGGGGGACGAGCATAACGAAAAATCAAAAACAAAGGATTTAAAAAATTGCAAATTTACTTAAAGGAACCAAAACAAATCATACATTGGGACATAATAAAAAATAAAACACACATTTAAACTGATATAATATACTTCTAAGTAAATCAGTACTACACAATGTATTTGATAATTAAGGTATCCGACGACTTGCGACAACTTTTTGTTAAAAAAAATGGAGATATTGTGGTTTTTATGTCGTTTTTAGATTTTTTTAGTACATTTTATAAAAAATATGCTAAAATTAAGTAGAGAAACAGAAATTATTATTACTAAAATGGGTAAAAATGGACAAAAGAATAACATAAATGTGGCCCATTCTGTACCAAATGTTTATAAACAAATAATCAATTTTTCAATTCAGGTTACCTCAGATAAGAGATATTTTCATTTTTAGAAAAACTAGAGCACTGTATTTTATTTGTTATATGAAATTGTATAAGAAAACAGTGATTATATTCACATAAGGGACTGTAAATTTTGTAATAAAACGGTGATTAATAAATCTGAAGGTTAAAACGCTTCTATTATACAGAACATACACAAAAAATTTCAGTTAAGTATTTTCAAAACTTTTTGAGCAATCGCTGGCACCTTTGAGCATTTAAAAAAAAAACAGATTTCGAGTAAAACGCGTTTTAAAGTATGACATATCTTGCTCAAAGTAATGGCATCTTCTTTTACTAAAACACTTATAGTTTTTGTTCTAGTGAACTGAAAATAATAAACTTGGTATATTTATAAAGCTAAAAAGATGGCCTATAAAATAAAATCATTAAAAAAAATTGTCAATTTTTAGCAAATTCCATAATTTTAGGATAGTCAGATACCATTCACAATTCTAAATTAAGAACAAGTTTAAAAATTACTAGTGATTCACATAGACTTGTCATACATATAATTAATTACTTATCTTGATAATTTGTACAGTTTTTTATTTAAATCGAGTTTTGTAGCTTTAACGTCAAAGTGCATTGTTATTGCACTCAATATACTTCTATTGTGTGAAGGGGGGCGCGATGAAAATTATGATTGAAAATCGGGTCGCAAGCATTAAAAGTTAGAGAAGCACTATCTTAGTAGCAACATTAGAGAAATAATTGATTCAGCTTCGAATGATTAAAATTTAAACGCATGTGAGTCAGTAAAGGACCATTAACATTAAACGTGATTTTGTTTCGAAATTTTTAGTTGTAATGTTTTTTCTCCTATGTCGTTAACAATTTTGCCTTTAGTCCTAAAATAGATCAATTTCATTAAAAAAAAATTAAAACTTTTAATTTGGGTAAAGATTTTTCCTCTGTGTATATGATAAATTTGAAAATAAAAAATCAAGATAGTAACAGCATCTGCAAAATAAAGATAGTGTGACATATTTATTTATTATAAACTAAGTAAATTCTTTTGTATTCGAATTTCTAATAATTTCTTTCTTTAGAATAGTTATTTATTCCTTCGAAATACTTTTTTCTACAGGTTTCGTTAATATCTAATTTGAAAATTATTTATCAAAATATTTGGGAGATTTCCTAGGAGATCAAAGGTAGATTTTAAAATTTATATTTCCGTTACAAAATTTTACTAATTTTGCAGGGAGTATGGATGAAAATATATTTAGTACACTTTTTATTATTTTAAACAGTTTTCAGTTTTATCAATAATTACTAGGCATACATTTTTAATTTTTAATACAAATACAAACGTTTAAAAATCTAAAAATGTTTCGAGTCGATGCTGAATCGGAAATGGAAGTAAAAAAAACGGTATTCCCCTTATTTTATGTAATAATTATTGATATTATTTAAAAACAACTTGTTTTTAAATTTTTTTAAAATTTTGATGCATTTTCGGGAATGGAAAAACCTAATTACTACGCTAAGGGTGACAAATGTGCACAAAAGAGAACATTTCGCTTAGAGCAGCGTTTGGCAAATTGCTGTTCTTCTAGATTCTGCTTTCATAAACAATTAAAAATTATGTCTGCTGAAAAGAGTTATTGTTTACCTTTCAAATTTATAAATATCTCTTGGGAAAAGAACTCGCATTTAAATGCACAGTTAAATATTTGGCTGGCTTACTGACAGAATTCATAGTTAATTTGTATCTGATTTAGCTGTTTTGCGCATTCTAGTTATATATTTGTGTTTAGTATTGAGATTCTGGTATTTTTTAATTTAAGTTTCTGATTTTCTACTAAGTACTTTAAATGTCAATTTTCTTTTTTGTTGAACCTTGAAGTTCGAGGCCGCAGTATATGTTAAATCAAGAAATTTGATATACAAGTATTTATACCATCTTCTGTAACTTTCTCCCCATCTCGGACTGGGGTCACAACGGACATTCCGGGTACCCATAGCATCTCCGATGTCAGTTAACCGAAGGAGGGACAGAAGTAATAAAAATTTTTGGAATATAGCGAACCTCAGGAGATGGTTTTATTTTTCACTCTTGAGTAGTTACCTCAAGTTGAAATAAACTCTCTTCAGATATCTACCATCAACAAACTATCTTTCAAAGAAATTTACCTGTTGTAATTGACACAACACAATCTTTTAAAATTGGCTCGTTTGAAATAGCAACAGGTAATTATGTTTTTAATTTCAAATTATTTATTATGTTTTAGGATTTAAAATAATATACAAATACAGAAGTACCTCCTGTAAAGTTCACTTTCGAATAAGGCACAATCAATGTTGCTACCAGTCTCTTTAAATATAGGCCTTATGTATTTACCTCTTATTAAGTAACATTCTATTTAAGTGATACTAAAAAAGTTTCTTATTCTTTCATTGTAAAATTTTAAGATTTCGAAGACAAGTTTGTGTTTTTTCTAAAATTAAATGTAGCGTTGTCCTAATAAATCAATGTAATTTAACAGATGAAAGGAACAGAGAAATAAAATATTACAACATTGTTTGTTCTACGCTTCGATTTAGAGACAAAACAGAATATGTAATAAAGTGATTGTACCTCTTGGGGGCGGCTTTTCTATGGGTTTATATAAAAAATAAAAATGCTGGCTTAGGCTGACACAATGCGCAGGCAATCAAAAAAGATCTGTACAACGGAATATTTTCAATAAATTTCTGTAAGTACAAGATTTTATTACTCATTTAAAACATTTATACAGTAATTAAACTTTTTCTATTAAGAATTTTCATTTTTAATGAGCTTCAAATTTTAAAAAACCTGTGACCAAGGTATTTATTTGTATATCATTTATTTAAAGATTAATACGACAGGAATTTCTAATTAAACTAATTTGTTTAGCATTAAAGGACAAAATACCCAATGTCTAGTTTGGTAGGTTTAAATTTCTGGCTCTAGGACATATTGTGTCAAACACAAGGTTCCTTATTGAAAGGTACTAATATATTGTAACGAATTTCACTGTTGGGTTCAAGGATTGAATAGACTTTAATCAGGACAGCGATAAAACAGTTCTTTATTATCAGCCCAATGAAGAATACAATGTTCAGAAAGGCATAAGAACAGCCGAAATCACAGTAATACAACACAACAGTAACACAACGCAATGTACTGATCCAGCGGGGAATAGATCAAATTCAAAGCCGTAGGCTTTCGTACTCTCTTCGGCATAAATCACAACGGAATCACCTGTAAAGTAACAGAGGCTGCGGGCGCGTCTGAGCTTCAAGAAATCTGAATAACAACTGCCCCATGTTGCATTTCAGTATGCCTTATATAGACACGGCGAAAGTGGTAGAACATTCCAGAAAATAGGAGAACCGCCCGGAACCGGAAGTCGTCAAATATCGCCAAATTTGGCGACACTTGGTGACAAAATAAGTTGCCAAAACTGTCGCCAACTAAACGATATCTCGCCAATTTGGCGAGATACCCAAAGAGCCCCGTGTTATTTACAAGGTCCCATAGCAATTGATCTAATTCACATGTTTACATGCGATAAACATTAATCCTGCACTATTTTTCAAGCAGAATAGTAATTTTGACATAATTTAACATTATAAACACATTTTAAATACCAAAATCGTAACAATATTTCCCCCCCATTAATATAAAGTATTACGGAATATTTTATTGTATTTGCCTTCATGAAAAAAAGAATCATAAAGTAATATATTTAGTTTAAAAAAATCTCTTTTGTTGTGTGTGTGTATACGAGTTTATATATATATAATAAATAGATTCACGTAAGTGAATAACGATTATACCGGAAAAGATTACTTAGTTAAAAGAAAACTAGCTTATTTTAATGTCAATTGAATTATTTTGTATATACGTATCCACAATTGTAGGCAAGAGTACATGGTTTGTACAATTTCACTTTTAGATTAAATTGAAATAATATTAATTGACGCTAAATTGTTTTTCATATGACACCTTCTGCTACTAGAACGAGACGTGCATTACTGCTCCCAGTATTAAAAAAAAATGCAATTTGTCTTGTTTATTGTAAATCTTTATTTTTATTTTTTTCTGAATCATCGATTATGAATAATTTTTCTGAATCTTTATGTTATGTCAATATAGCACGTGTTTATATAGATGGGTTATTTCTCTCTCTCTCTCTCTTTCTATACATCAAGAGAAATTTAGCAATATTATTTTGTAATTATAAATATATTCTTATTAGTAATTGTGTTATTGCTGATCGAAGTATTGAAAAGGCATTTCTTAAAAATTCTTTTCGGATATTTAAAGTTTGTGAGTTAGGCCAGTAATAGGTCAGTTGTTTCAATGTTTTCTTTCTTTTTTAAGCTTAAGAGACATAAATTTATTTAAATTATTATAAATATATTTTCAAATAAGATTGCACACACATGTGTTAATTTTTAAATGTTATCGAAAATATCCCGAAGTGACATTTTTTGAGGAAGCTAAAAGAAAGAATTTTATTGGACTGAGAAATGTGGGGTTTTTTTTTCATTATTATTAATATAATAATGATGAAAATACTCTAAAACTGTAAAAGATCGTTGTGCGAATTAAAGACTAGGCGGAAAAAAACTGTACGATTAACGCGGAACAACAAAATGTATACAATCGAGAGGAAAAGGGATGGTGTGCGTAATCATTGAAAGAATGATTGCTGAAGTACAATTTTGAGCCAGTCAAAATTTCTCATTCAGAGGAATTACTATGATTTTGAGATAATGGTAATTTTTAAAGGCCAAACTTGATTCGGTTATTTCAGAACACCTTAATAATGTCAGTAAATGCAAAAATAACAAAACACGTATTCCACACTACTTCGGGCAGTATTTTCAAAATGAAATAATTAATATTTTAGCCTTATCTACTCGTAATGAGATAACACGCATTGTGTTAAAAACCAAATATTACTCTATAATTTTTTATCTACACCAGATATTAGTCACACAGAACAAATAAAGTTTGTAATTTGATGTGTGAGCACTACGGAGATGGTAAGGTATATAGTTTAGAATTTTTTCTAGGAGTTTTTAGGAATCTGACTCTAAAAAGGTTTTTAGATTTGGACACATTCTCTATTGTATCTAAAATCTTTGAAAAAATTAATTTCACACCAAAAATATTTTGACAAATTTGTTTCTCAGAATGCCACACAAAGTATTTGATAGTTTATTATTAGGTAGCCTTTGTAGAATGACTGATTTCTGTACTTTTCATTTCCCGGAATCTATTCTTTAGTACTTTTTATTAGATTAAATCTTCTGAATAAATTCTGTTTTGTTTTTATATTTATAAAGTATCTATTTTTATTTCAAAAGAAATATTTTTGCTAGTTTATTTTTTTGTTAAAAGTATTTTGTAGCTACCATAACCAATTAATTGACCAAAAAAAAAATATTAAAGTTTTGCACTTCAAATTTTATCTTTGCATTTCGATATATTAATATTTCACTTTTTACTCTTATACGAGTAGATGAATTTATAACCACAATGCATAAGTATTAAATAAATAATTAAATAAATAAGTATTGTAATAAGTAATTAAATATATAAGTATTTTAATAAGTAATTAAATATTTCAATATTATAATAAATAATTAAATATATAAGTATTCCAATAAATGATTAATTATTTAAGTAATATAACAAGTAAGTATAGATGTAAGTATTATAATAAGTAATTAAATATATAAATATTAAATATAAGTGTTAGTCAAAATCTGTAAAATTCTCTTGAGAGGTGGCACATTTGATCTTCGCACACGGGCGGCCGACCCCTAGGATCCACCCTGTGTAGACGTAGTCCTATTCGCAGGATATAAGCTGGCTTCTTGTCGAAAGCATATTGTATAAATAAAAATTACATATAAAACCATCTGGAACTAGTTTGATACCCTGGGTCTACGCGCCAAACGCTGCTTGGCGCGATAAAGAATCACGCCAAACAGCGCATGTCTTTGGAATGGAATCCAAGATGGCGGTATAGGGGTAAAAGATCGTCAGGAAAATAATTTTATGGGACTTTTGAAATACAGTAAAAACGATTTCCAATGAAGATTATAGGAAAAGATTGAGAATAACCAAGATTCATAAAAAATGAATATCAATATAATCCAAAAATATTTATATATATATTAATAGTAATATTATGCAATACACACTCAAGAGCCAACACATTATGAAAACCCCTACATTTTGCAATGAACTCTCCTCGATGACGTGGAAGGAACATGATTAGGTGGAAGTGGTATTTAACTGCTGCTGGATAGTCTGAAGAATCATCCTTTCTCTTACTTCTGTGCGTGATGGGTAAGGCTGCGGATCTAAGCGACTTTGATAGAGGGCAAATTGTAATGGCTCGAAGGCTCGGAACAAATATTTAAGATACTGCACGACTCGTGGGTTGTTTGCGATCTACAGCTGTTAGTACTTATGCAAAGTGGATGAATGATGGTAAAACCAGCAGTAGACGACATGGTGTTGGAAGTCCACGCGCTATCAAAGAAAAAGGTCGTCGGAGACTGTCTCGTATGGTGAAGCAAAAGCGGAGCCAGACAGTGGCTCAGCTGACAGCCCAATACAATGCAGGGCCAAGTAGAATAGTATTGGAGCACACTGTTCAGTGGACACTGTTGGATATGGGATACGCAGCAAACGTCCGACTCGTGTGGCTTTGCTGACCAAGCCTCATCCCCAACTGCGCCTGCGCTGGGCACGGGAACATCGCGACTGGTCCATGGATCAGTGGGAGAGAGTTGCCTGGTCAGATGAACTATGGTTTGTTATTCATCATTCCGATGGCCGTGTCAGGATACGCCGCCTTCCAGGCAAACAGTTGCTCCCTCATTGTACAGAGGTTATACACAGGCCGGTGGTGGTGGTATTATGCTTTGGGGACTTTCTCTTGGGCGTCTCTGGGACCGGTGGTTGTGGTAGAGCAGATCATGAATGCTACAGGGTATCTGAACATCCTTGCGGAGCAGTTGCACCCTTACATGTCCTCTGTTTTTCCAGCTGGAAATGGAATGTTCCAAGAGGACAACGCCCCGTGTCACAAGGCTAAAATTGTGTTGGAGTGGTTCCAGGAACATGATGCTGATTTCCAGTTAATGTCTTGGCCACCTAACGCACCGGATCTCAATGCGATAGAACACATTTGGAATGTCATGGAACGGCAGCTCAGAGTTCAAAGACCACCAATTCGCAATATCTTTGATTTGCGTGATCGTTGCTTAAACATCTGGTACAATCTGTCTCCGGCCATCTACAAAGGACTAGTGGCATCCATGCCAAGGCGGGTTGAAGCTGTGTTGCGCGCCAAAGATGGGCCAACTCGTTATTGACAGGTGGTAATAATGTTTTGGCTCTTGAGTGTATATAATAAATAATCTTATAACATAAGTTTATAGTAATTATTATATATAATATTATATAGTAATATAATTAGTATATCTTCATATAGCATGATTTAACAACAATAATTTAATATTTTATAATCGTATAATTTAATAGTAACTGTAAAAGAGTAACCACATCGTATTGTAATAAAAAGCGTGCATAAGAATACTCATTTAACATAACTATAAATAAACAACATCATAATAAATAAATAACATAATAAAAAATAACATATTCAATAATTATAAGAAATACTAGCTTTCATGGCCCGGCGTTGCACGGGCTTATACCGAGGGTATAACTTAATCCCCATGATAATTTCCTCCTTTCTTTCTGACGCCAACACTTTTGTGTGTGGTTTTGACGCGTACGATGTGAGTGCATGACCCGTGAGTGCGTGTCATGGCTTTGTCGCTTAACATTTTCCCTTCTCTTCACAAATTCAACACTTCCAATATTATTTTTCGAAATTACTTTAATTTCTTTGTTTCTTTCCTCTCCGCTTAGCCCGGCGTTGCACGGGCTTTTACCGAGTGAATAACTTCATCCCCATGGAAATTTCGTGTTTCCCTCAGGCCGATAGCTCTTATGTGCGCGATGTGAGTGATTTCTTTAACTATGTCATTAAAACTCCCTTTTTCGAAATTTGTTCTTGCGTTGGTGTGGTGTTCTAATTATTAGAGATGGGTGAAAGCGCAGGTGTCGTCCTCGTCACTTGACCATGGTTGAAAATTTCGAGGTCCATCGCCAATAACCCTCGAATAGGCGAACAGTGCGAATTAAAAAATCACTCACTCAGTTTTCAGTTCTTTCGTTGCAATTTTTTAGTCCCAGGAAACGAAAATGTAGCCTTTTTAAAGATAGTTGCATGTTGAAAAAAGACAGAAAAGTAGAAATTTTTCAAATTTCACTACTATTTTAAATTTTGAAGTAAAATTGTGAGGATTTTTTGAAATATTCGACACACGGGAAAAATGTTTCATGCAATTATCTTTATAAAAGAAGAAATTATTAAATGATTGTTTTAAGTATTTTGAGTGTTTTATTAAAATTTGTTTCGAATGCATAACATACTGCCATGGAAATTCACCTTCCTTTATCAAAGTTCCTGGTATGTGTGTGATTCCTTTATATAAACGTCACTACAATTCCCTTTTTCGAAAAAAAAAATATCTTCCAGATCTTACTAATGTCAAACATGTTTCAGTTCTCTTTCTACTGCATTGTGTTACAGTGGCTTATTTGAGTGTAGAACTATTTTCCCCCTGACTCTCCCCTCAGATATAATATTTATCTTCAAGTTTCTATTCATGACATGTCGAAAACAATATTGCTTTAGTAAAAAAATAATAAATTTAAACAATAAAAGAAAACTATTTTGATGCTTGAGTAAAAAAAAAGTCATCATTTTTTAATAATAGATAATTTTTAGGAATCTAAAATAATAAAATAATTTTCAGGTTTTCATTAATCAATCAATCGCTACTTACAGTTAGCTTAAAAATGTCTCTCTAGAACGTACTGATTGGAAGGAAATCCAAACTCTCTTTAAATAACCGGATATTTATTTACAAAATCTATCTTCGCCCCATCTTAACGTATACATGCCCCATTTGGGGATCTGCCAGTAACACACAATTAAGTGATATTCAAAGACTTCATAATAAACAGGTACATCCCAAGATCTGTTCTCCACGAAGAACTTTGTGTTGAACCCATCCACACCCTAATAGCGAATCTTTCCTCAACTTTCCATTCTGCAATCCATTCTGCAACTTTCCATTCTGCAATCATGACAACCCAACGATTAGCTCTCAATCTAACTTCATGAACCAGCCTCACCTCATGTACCGTTTGCCTCATAGTGCAACGAAGATACTACCTGATTTCTAAGAATTCCACCCCCCCCCCATGCTGTTAAACGTAACGAAAACCCCCTTTTCGGATTGAAGAACGAAACGAAAAAGTTGTTTTGCGTTTCTACGGAAACTATGTTCCACCTCCCCCCACCACCTCCTGACCGCCGAAGCTAGTTTTAGCTTAGGCGAACCTATCATTCTCACTTTATTTACTCCCTTTCTTAGGTATACTGTGTAACTGAAGTAGAAGCCTAGCTACCGCTAGGCTGGCACTGAGGACAAATATTTATTCCAGGCTCTAGAACGTATTTTTATCCAAAATAATAGGCGTTATACCTTTTATTAACAAATAATTAATTTAATAAGGAAATAATAGAAATATTCATTTGATTTTAAAAACTATATTAATTTAAATCCACATTATCTATAAATAATAATAAAAAAATTCTACAGATAGCTCTTGAAACGTTTGGATGTTTGATTAAACATATGTAACTGCTAAGAAAAACACTATGTAAAAAACCTAGTTATAAGTACACATTCACTGAAAAAAATCATTCAAAAAGAAAATAATACTATCTGATAAAAACATTTAATGTTTTTAGTTTTTTCCCGGAAACGAAACTGTAGCATTTTTAAAAATAGTTGTATGCAGAAAAAAGAACAGAAAGTATAAATTTTTCAAATTACAAAATTTCACTACTATTTTAATTCTTGAAGTAAAATTTTGAGAATTTTATGAAATATTTGACACGGGGGGAAAAAAGTTTCATGCAATTACGCATTATTTTAAAGTAAACTATAAGTTTTATGAAAGAGAACAAAAATTTCGATACTGATAAATATTTTAAATGAATCTCAGAAATGAATTGAATGCATTTTATCATCTTAATCTGACATATATAGTTGATAAAATACATCTTTCACTCGCATTTTTTTTTACTCGCCAAATTTACTGATTTCCCCCTGTTTAAGGCAAAAATTTTTTAGTGTAACCCTTAGTTAGATGCGGTGGAAGGCGAAACAGGTCAAAAGTCATTGGCGCAAAGCTAATTTTCGACGCCAATGTATGTTTGGCTAAATGTAAAATCGCGTATTTTGAATTATTTTAAAGATCATTACCTTCATTTTAAGGGCATAATTTTTGCGTTAATGCTCTCAAATATCACCAACTATTTGCAAAAATAACGTACTTTGAAATAAAAAATGTACAAAGTACTACTTTTTAATTTATTTCTCAGAAAAACATAAGTTTACGAAAATCACAATTTTTTTTTTAAATCCGTAATTTTGAAGCAATTTTTTCAATCTTCGTATATGTTACGGATAATATTACTGTACACACGGAAAAAAGGTTTTGTGAGATTACCTTCATAAATGACGAAGTTATTCAATGTGAAGTAAAAATTAAGACTACTTTTTAAAAATTCTATAAAAAAAAAGTTTTGGGAATTTTATTTTTTAAATGAATGGATCTAAAAGAGAAAGGCTTGAAGTTAATTAGTGTAGAATATCGATTTAATAACACGAAAAGTAATTCATACCCAACGATTTAGAAATAATTTTCATAAAAACGCATCAGTTTTAACACTATTTTAAAAAATTCGAAAAAAATAGAAAATATCGTTATTTTACAAAAAAAATTACACCGTGTTGTGGCGAAATAAATGATCTTTCCGATTCTGTAATTATTTTTTGTCTAATTTCGACACCGAAAATCGGATGACAATTTTAATATGGTGGAAAACGTAAGATTACCGCTCGGCCGAAACGGAAGGGAAGTTCCGCCAAGTAAGCAACCGGCAGGAGTAAAACAATTCGGCGTTTTAAGGTTTTTAATTAATATCTTTTTAACTAATTACAATATCGGAATATAAATAGGCAATACGGCTTCCCCGGAAAATTCCCGATTTTTTGGTACCTTCCGCGACTTTCTGCGTGGTGCTGTTCGTGAGAAGATAGACGCACATAGATAGATAGATAGATACATAGATACGTTTGTTTACCTTCGAATTTTAATAGTGTACTAGCTTTCATGGCCCGGCGTTGCACGGGCTTATACCGAGGGTATAACTTAATCCCCATGTTAATATCCTCCTTTTAGTCTAACGCCAACACTTTTGTGGGGTTTCACGCGTACGATGTGAATGCATGTCCCGTGAGTGCGTGTCATGGCTTTGTTGCTTAACATTTTCCCTTCTCTTCGCAAATTCTCGATCCTAGTACCACTGAAGACCCGCCGTGTAGGGGAGAAATGCACATAAATTATGTCGAGAGTTTAAACGTCCTCCCGTTGGTGTGGTGTGGTAGTTATGAGAGGGGGTGCCAGCTCAGGTGTCGTCCGCGTCACTTGACCATGGTTCAAAATTACGCGGACCGTCCCCAAAAGGCCTCGTGTTGCTGAACAGTGGGACGTTAATATTCACTCAACTTCACAAATTCAGCACTTCCAATATTATTTTCCGAAATTATTTTGATTTCTTTGTTTCTTTCCTCTCCGCTTAGCCCTGCGTTGCACGGGCTTTTACCGACTGAATAACTTCACCCTCGTGGAAATTTCGTGTTTCCCTCTGGCCGATAGCACTTGTGTGTGCGGGCGTGCGATGTGAGTGATTTCTTTAACAATCTCATAAAAACTCCCTTTTTCGAAATTTGTTCTTGCGTTGGTGTGGTGTGGTAATTATTAAAGGTGGGTGAAAGCTCATGTGTCGTCCTCGTCACTTGAGCATGGTTGAAAATTTCGAGGTCCGTCACCAAAAACCCTCGAATAGGCAAACAGTGCGAATTTAAAAATCACCCACTCACTCTCCAATTCTTTCGCTTTACCGAGTGAATAACTTCATCCCCATGGAAATTTCGTGTTTCCCTCAGGCCGATAGCACTTGTGTGTGTGTGTGTGTATGCGCGCGATGTGAGTGATTTCTTTAACTATGTCATAAAAACTCCCTTTTTCGAAATTTGTTCTTGCGTTGGTGTGATGTGGTAATTCTAAAAGATGGGTGAAAGCTCAGGTGTCGTTCTCGTCACTTGAGAATGGTTGAAAATTTCCAGGTCCGTCACCAAAAATTTTCGAATAGGCAAACAGGGTGAATTTTAAAATCACCCACTCACTTTCCAATTCTTTCGTTGCAATTTTTTATTTCCCGGAAACGAAAATGTAGTCTTTTTAAAAATAGTTGTATGCTGAAAAAAAGACAGAAAGTATAAATTTTTAAAATTACAAAATTTCACTACTATTTTAATTCTTGGAGTAGAATTGTGAGGATTTTTTTTGAAATATTCGACTCGGGGGAAAAAAGTTTCATGCAATTACCTTTATAAAAGAAGAAATTATTAAATGATTGATTTAAGTATTTTGAGTGTTTTATTAAAATTTGTTCAAAAAAGTTTTTGGCTTTTTTTTAAAATCCCTGATTTTAAAAGTTTTAAATTGAAAATTTCGAAGTCCGTCGCCAAAAAACTCTGGAGTAGGTGAACAGTGCGACTTTTTAAAAATCCCTCACTCACATTTCAATACCGGAAAAAATATTGCAACAGCAAGTTTGACCTTGGCCGCTGAGCGTTAAACAGAGGGGGGGGGAATAATAATGATTCTCGCGCATGCGCAAAGCCTTTAGAATGTCTTTAAAGTTTTCATTATTTTTGAGGGCTCAATTTTTAATTGAAAATTCCAAGTTTTCACATATTGATTGGAAACAACAATAATTTTTAAAGAAAAAAGGTTACAAAAATAATGCTTGTATGATTTCTCGCAAAAACTTTATTTTATGAAAATCACAAAAAGAAATCTTTAAAATCCGTAATTTTTAAGCGAAATCGACACACTGGAAGAGAAAAAATCATAAAATATGCAAAACAGCATTGTTTTGTAAAAAAAAAAAAAAAAAGTTTTTTTTCTATAAAATTCTTTAAAGAAAAATAGTTTTTTCCCGGAAACGAAACTGTAGCCTTTTTAAAAATAGTTGTGTGCTGAAAAAAAGACAGGAAGTATAAATTTTTCAAATTAAAAATTTCACTACTATTTTAATTCTTGAAGTAAAATTGTGAGAATTTTTTGAAATATTCGACACGGGGAAAAAAGTTTCATGCAATTACGCATTATTTTAAAGTAAACTATAAGTTTTATGAAAGAGAACAAAAATTTCGATACTGATAAATATTTTAAATGAATCTCAGAAATGCATTGAATGCATTTTAATTTTAAAAAAATATATTAGTTTAAATCCATTATCATTAAATACTAATAAAAAAAATTCTACAGATAGCTCTTGAAACGTTTGGATGTTTGATTAAACATATATAAGTGTTAAAAATCCACTTTTGGGGGAAAACCTAGTTATATGCTAACATTCACTGAAAAAAACATTCAAAAAGAAAAAAATACTATTTGATAAAAACATTTAATTTTTTTAATTTTAATTTTATAGTTTTTCATTCCACTCTGTGTTAAAATTATTTAAACACGTATCTGCGAAAAAAAGTATATTATAAAAAACTAACTTATTAATTATTTTCAAGTATGAAAAAAGGCGACCGGCGGGTTTCTGCGAGGCGGACATCATCCTTCGCATTGACCGCGCATGGCAGTGCTGCAGTTATAGTCTTGAGTGTAGCGGAGCTCTCAGCACTCCGCCACCAGACAGTTAACAAATGTTTGACTAAATGTAAAATAGCGTATTTTAAATTATTTTAAAAAATCATTACCTTTATTTTAAGGGCGTAATTTTTACGTTAATGCTCTCAAACATCACCAACTATTTGCAAAAATAACGTACTTTGAAATAAAAAATGTACAGAGTACTACTTTTTAATTTATTTCTCAGAAAAACATAAGTTTACGAAAATCACAATTTTTTTTTTAATCCGTAATTTTGAAGCAATTTTTTCAATCTTCGTATATGTTACGGATAATATTACTGTACACACGGAAAAAAGGTTTTGTGAGATTATCTTCATAAATGACGAAGTTATTCAATGTGAAGTAAAAATTAAGACTACTTTTTAAAAATTCTATAAAAAAAAAGTTTTGGGAATTTTATTTTTTAAATGAATGGATGTAAAAGAGAAAGGCTTGAAGTTAATTAGTGTAGAATATCGATTTAATAACACGAAAAGTAATTCATACCCAACGATTTAGAAATAATTTTCATAAAAACGCATCAGTTTTAACACTATTTTAAAAAATTCGAAAAAAATAGAAAATATCGTTATTTTACAAAAAAAATTACACCGTGCTGTGGCGAAATAAATGATCTTTCCGATTCTGTAATTATTTTTTGTCTAATTTCGACACCGAAAATCAGATGACAATTTTAATATGGTGGAAAACGTAAGATTACCGCTCGGCCGAAACGGAAGGGAAGTTCGGCCAAGTAAGCAACCGGCAGGAGTAAAACAATTCGGCGTTTTAAGGTTTTTAATTAATATCTTTTTAACTAATTACAATATCGGAATATAAATAGGCAATACGGCTTCCCCGGAAAATTCCCGATCTTTTGGTACCTTCCGCGACTTTCTGCGTGGTGCTGTTCGTGAGAAGATAGACGCACATAGATAGATAGATAGATAGATAGATAGATAGATAGATAGATAGATACATACATACATACATACATACATACGTTTGTTTACCTTCGAATTTTAATAGTGTAGACTAGCTTTCATGGCCCGGCGTTGCACGGGCTTTTACCGAGTGCATACATATGTGCATTGATAAAAAAAAACGTACAAAATGACAAATGAAATTCATACAGTGTCTTTTTTGAAACTAAATTTTTAAAAAAAATAAAGATAATCAGTTTTATAATATTTTTTTAAAATATATGGCTAACTATGTTTTGCTCATTATTTTACACATGTGTATAAAATGTTTCACATATTCAAGAAATATTTTTTATAAGAATTCATAAAATTATTGGTAATGAATTCAGTGGTATGAAATTTTTTCTAACAGTTAAAAAAACATGATAAATGAAATTGATAATAACAGTATCCATTTATTTAATTTTTGTAACATTTAAAACTACCTTTGTATTGGAAAAAAAAAATTGTGTGGAACCATTAGCCTGTGCATTAAATATTATATTTAAAGCACAGTTTCCAGAGTGAGGGGCGAGGACCCTGTTCCACATTTCACTCCACAATACACAAAATAAGTGTTTACATAAAGAACTGTTTTAATAGTTAATTATGTGTACACTTATCTTGCATTATTAATGTCTACATTTTTAAATTTTCAAGGGTACCAGCACATCATACATTTTAAAAAAGAAATTTACTTTTGCAATTGCAGTTTTAAGAAATTGTGCATATTTTTCAGAATCAAAAATTTATCTTTTTAAATTTCAGACTACCCTTTTTTTTTAAAGAAAAAAAGTAAAGATTATCAGTTTTATTAAATAACTTTCGTAACTTTAAAGAATGCTTGAAGTATAATTACACTGTAAACATTAAATGGAAAATATGTGTTCAACACATCAAAAAATTTCATACAACTATTAATGATTTATAATTTTAGAAATAACATTTTGTAACATTTATAACTACCTTTCTATTCGAAAAAAAAAATTGTGTGGAACCATTAGCCTGTGCATTGAATATTATATTTAAAGCACAGTTTCCAGAGTGAGGGGCGAGGACCCTGTTCCACATTTCACTCCACAATACACAAAATAAGTGTTTACATAAAAAACTGTTTTAATAGTTAATTATCTATACACTTATCCTGCATTATTAATGTCTACATTTTTAAATTTCAGAATCAAAAAATACTAACGCACATATGTACATTGGTAAAAGTGTCTATTTATTTTAACTTTTTAAATTTCAGACTACCCTTTTTTTTTAAAGAAAAAAAGTAAAGATTATCAGTTTTATTATGTTTTTCAAAGATAATATGCAGGTATTTAATTCAAAAACTTGTTAATTATATTTTTTTCATTATTTTATACATTTAAAATATTTTTCACATGCAAGAAATACTTTTATATGACCAGCACATCATACACTTTAAAAAAGAAATTGACTTTTGCAATTGCAGTTTTAAGAAATTGTGCATATTTTTCAGAATCAAAAAATACTAACGCACATATGTACATTGATAAAAGTGTCTATTTATTTTATCTTTTTAAATTTCAGTCAACCCTTTTTTTTTAAAGAAAAAAAGTAAAGATTATCAGTTTTATTATGTTTTTCAGATAATATGCAGGTATTTAGTTCAAAAACTTGTTAATTATATTTTTTTCATTATTTTATACATGTAAAATATTTTTCACATGCAAGAAATACTTTTATATGTGATACATAAATGAAAAAAAGTATTACAAAATTACATTATGTTTCATAAAACGAAGGAAAAAATATTTTGAAGTTAAAATAACTTTCGTAACTTTAAAGAATGCTTGAAGTATAATTACACTGTAAACATTACATGGGAAATATGGGTTCAACACATCAAAAAATTTCATACAACTATTAATGATTTATAATTTTAGAAATAACATTTTGTAACATTTATAACTACCTTTCTATTCGAAAAAAAATTGTGTGGAACCATTAGCCTGTGCATTGAATATTATATTGTCACAAACTGATACGCTCTGAGTGGCCAAACGGTTAGAGCACTGCTCTACAATGCAAGTGGCTGGGGTTCGAGCCTCCCAGATATTTGTTTGTTAAATTCAATCATGACTTTCATTATTTATTATTATGGACATTTACAAATTATGTAAATTGAATTTATGTTAATCTTTCCTCTGGTGGTTATTCTAGAACCCTCCACCAGGTTTATAAAAGTACTGCAGCTGGATAGGTCTTCAGTTGTGGTGCTGCCCGTGTAAAACACTACGACAAAATAAATTGTGTATTGGATAACATCGCCTTATTCCTTCTACGCGACATTTTGGTGGAGGCGCGGGGTAACGATAGCCATCGGCAACGGCGGATATCAGAGAAAGTCGAAGGCTCCAAGGGCTACCTCCAGAATACGGGTTGCTACCTTGCCGAGTCCGAACTGTAAAAAGAATGCCAGAAGGTGAAACGGAAGACAAGGCAACATCATCAATCCCATCTATGTATGTTACCTATCAGCTGCCACGAGAGCCTTGTTCATTCTCTGGCTTGAATACCGAAGATGCTGAAAAATGGAAAAATGATTACGAGAGGATTGCTAACTACAACAATTGGGATGAAACAGTACGTCTTGCAAATGTCGTGTTCTATCTAAGCGGAACTGCAAGGTTGTGGTTTGACAACAATGAAGATCGATTGAAAAGTTGGACAGACTTCGAGAGACTTTTTGAAGAGACTTTCGGAAGGCCTGAGGACGTAAAAAGTTTTGCAGAAGGATTATTAAGGACAAGGGCTCAGCGTCCTGGCGAAACGCATGAGTCTTACGTTCAGGACGTATTGTCATTATGCAGGAAAGTGGATAAAAATATGCCAGAAGATCAAAAGATATCGCATCTCATGAAAGGGGTGGCTGAAAATCTCTACCAGGTACTGATAAACAGAGAAGTTAGCACAGTAGATAAATTTGTTACGTGTTGCCGTGAAGTGGATGCCATGAGAAAGAGACGAGTTGTGCCGCTACGATATGAGAGACTACCTAATGTTACACCCATATCAATGGCCAATGAAGGAGATCTAAGCGATCTAATTCGAAGGATTGTTAAAGAAGAAATCAAGAAAGTACTCCCACGGATCGCAACATGTATAGACAACGAGCCAAGCGATTTAGAATCCATTATCCGAGAAGAAGTTCGAAGCAATTTGGCTCCACTCTCTCGAGAAAAACCTACGCCTTCCCCTTACAGAACTCAAAGGACTGGCGGAAGTTCCTGGAGACCAAGGCCGAGACCTCGACAAGAAAACAGACCAACTCAACAGGATACCGGAAGGAAGACTGACCTTTGGCGTACTTCAGATAACGTACCAATTTGCTTTCATTGTGGACGACCGGGTCACGTGACTAGATATTGCCGTGATAGACGACGTATTTTTAACGCAGCAAGACAAAGAAGACAATTAGACCAGTCAGAACGCTGGGATTCCGACTCTCTTTCTGATTATGGCCGCGATCCTGAATCTAATTACCAGCGTTACAGAAGTAATTCGCCGTACCCTAGACGCAATCCACAACGCCACCAATCAAGATCTCCATCTCGTCGCTCACCTGTTAGGTCCAGTGAGGAAAACTAAGGCATGCGACCTGCGTGGGAGGTAAGGCCGCAATAAACGAAAACCCTCCAGTATACACGGCTGCTAAACTAGTCAAAAACTTTGTATCCGTAACTGTCAATGGGCATATCGTTAATGCCTTGGTTGATTCAGGAGCTGATTATTCAGTAGTTTCCGAACAGTTACGCACCAACTAAGGACGCCCATGTTTTCAGAACACAACCCGATTCTTCGAACTGCCTGTGGTAAGGTTGTAGAAGCTATATATAGGACGATGCATGTTGCGAGTGAACTTGAATGGAGTGGTGCAACCTTTCGAATTTTTGGTATTCCAGCAATGCAGTCATGATCTCATATTGGGATGGGACTTTTTCAAAGCAACTGATGCCATTATTGATTGCGGATCAGGTGAACTTCAGATTGGAGAAGTCTCTCCAAATGATCTCAAAATGAATGAAGTAAATTCTGGTTTATATGCGGTCAGTGACGTTGTCATTCCAGGAAACTCTATAAGAAAGATTTCCGCTTTGGCTAAAGACCACCAGACCTTAGAAAAGGTTATAGTTACTGGAATGAAGAATTTTGAATGGACAAAACAGCTAAAAGTCCCAGCTACAATAGCCACACTCCAGAATGGTAAAATAGATATTTGGATTGCTAACAGTTCCTCTCAGCCACAGATAATACCAGCTGGCATGTGTATAGCCGAAATGACGGATATTGAGGATGGATTGGTAAGTTCTTTGAACGAGAATGCTGACAAAATCGAAGTAAAACAGATGAAGCACCCTAGACAGTCGGTGAAAGAATTCAAATGCCTTGTAGACCCGGAACTGCGTGAGGCGCAACAGAAAGATCTTTTGAAGTTGCTTAACGACTTTACAGATGTTTTTGATTTTGAGAACAAAATAAGAGTCTCGAGTAAAGTAAAACACAAGATAAACACCGGCGATTGCCAACCTATTAAGCAAAAGCCATATAGAGTGTCTTTTGAAGAGAGAAGAATAATTCAAAAAGAGGTTGATCAAATGCTGAAGCTTGACATCATAGAGCATTCGGAGAGTCCGTGGTCATCCCCAGTTGTTCTGGTGAAAAAGAAAAATGGATCCTGGCGTTTCTGTGTGGATTACCGTCGCTTGAACAAAATTACCAAAAAGGATGTGTACCCTTTACCCCGGATTGACGATGCCTTGGATAACCTTTCGGGTGCAAGCTTGTTTTCTACAATAGACCTTAAGTCTGGATACTGGCAGATTGAAGTCGATGAAAGAGACAGAGAGAAGACGGCTTTTATTACTCCGGATGGATTATACCAATTTAAGGTTATGCCATTTGGGTTATGTAACGCCCCAGCCACGTTCGAAAGAATGATGGATAGTATCCTTAAAGGGATGAAGTGGAAGCACTGTCTATGTTATCTAGATGATGTCATTGTCTACGCTGCCTCTTTCGAAGAACATCTTTTGAGATTGAGGATGGTGCTTCAGTGCATACGAGATGCTGGTTTGACACTGAACCATAAAAAGTGTCGTTTTGTTCAAAGAAGCCTTAAGATTCTTGGTCACTTAGTGGACAAAGATGGAATTCGTCCAGATCCAGGGAAGGTCGAAGCAGTTCTAGAATTTCCAACCCCCCAAACCGTTACGCAAGTTAGAAGCTTTTTAGGGATCTGCTCTTATTATCGCCGATTTGTCCATAATTTTGCCGACATCTCCAGGCCGTTGCACGAATTATTGAAGCAAGATGTTAAATTTGTATGGAAAGAAGAACATCAATCAGCATTCATCCGTTTAAAATCACTGCTGACGAGATATCCTGTGCTTGGCTTCTTTAAACCAGAAGCTAAAACCTTAATACATACTGACGCCAGTGGATATGGCATTGGTGCTATTCTCGTACAAATACAGAGTGGGTTTGAAAGGCCTATTGCTTATGCATCCCGATCACTTTCAACATCCGAGAAAAATTATTCGACTACAGAGAAGGAATGTTTAGCAGTTATTTGGGCGATAAGTAAATTCCGACCCTATATCTTTGGCCACCCATTTACAGTGGTAACAGATCACCACTCTTTATGCTGGTTGGCGAATCTAAAAGATCCATCTGGGCGATTAGCAAGGTGGGCTTTGCGTCTTCAAGAGTACGATGTGGAAATAGTTTTCAAGACCGGAAGAAAGCACCAGGATGCTGATTGCTTATCGAGGAGCCCACTGCTTAAAATTGAAGAAGAGCCCACTGAAGATATACCATTCCTTAATACCATTACCAATTTCGAAAGTGAGCAAAGTAAAGACCCTGATGTAGCAAATATTCGAGACGAAATGGTTAGAAAGAGAGACTTCTCAAAGTTTAAAGAAATTAGTGGAATTTTATACAGAAAAAACTACGATCCTTTAGGAAAGCAGTGGTTATTGTTCATACCGAAACATCTTAGAGGGGACGTATTAAAAAGCCTTCACGATGCACCGACAGCGTGTCATTTAGGGTTTGCCAAAACGTACGACCGAATCAGACGGAAGTATTTCTGGCCTGGCCTATACCGCAGTGTCCGACGCTATGTGTCTCATTGTCGAGAGTGTCAAAGGCGAAAATCTCAACCTCAGCGACCTCCAGGATTGCTTCATCCAATATTGCCAGGGGATATCCCGTTTGCTAAAATAGGGATAGATTTACTTGGAAGATTTCCTCTAACAAAGCAAGGGAATAGATGGATAATTGTCTGTACAGATTATCTCACTCGATTTACTATCACAAAGGCCCTACCAAGCGGTGAAGCCACGGAAATAGCCAAATTTCTGGTTGAAGACGTTATACTGAAACATGGATCACCAAGGGAAATCATCAGCGATAGAGGGCGATCATTTTTGTCGAATCTCGTTAAAGAAGTAAATAATTTATGCTTGACTCATCATTTGCTAACTACTGCATATCACCCTCAGACAAATGGCCTCACGGAAAGGTTCAATAAAACACTCGCTGACATGCTGGCCATGTATGACGATGTTGACCAAAAGAATTGGGACAACATACTTCCATTTGTCACCTTTGCATATAACACCGCAAAGCAGGAGACGAAAGGTTTCAGTCCATTTTTTCTTGTTCATGGACGTGATGTGGATACTCTACTAGATGCCATTTTGCCCTTTCTTCCCGATGAATCAGCGAATGATTACGTTCAAAACCTGATAATGAAGGCCGAAGAAGCTAGACAACTAGCAAAAATACATCTAACAAGAGCACAAGACAAAGACAAATGCCGTTATGATGAAAGACATCGGATAGTGAATTACAAAGAGGGAGACCTGGTTTGGATATTTACTCCAATCCGCAAAGTTGGATTATCTGAGAAATTGTTAAAGCGATACTTTGGACCCTATAGGGTGAGAAAAAGGTTATCCGAAGTGACTTATGAAGTGGAACCTTGTGATAGTATGCGCACCAAACGAAAATTAAGAGACGTGGTACATGTTCTGCGAATGAAACCTTATAAAGACCCTGACCTTCAGCTAGAAGATATTGAACAAGAAAAGTTACCAACGGAACCAGTCCGGACTGTTTTTAACAAAAGGAACCCTAAACAAGTTTACTTTGGACCTATTACAAGAAGCCGTTCGAAACAACTACAGCGGGTCGCTGTGTCTCCTAAGGAGGGAGAAATGTCACAAACTGATACGCTCTGAGTGGCCGAACGGTTAGAGCACTGCTCTACAATGCAAGTGGCTGGGGTTCGAGCCTCCCAGATATTTGTTTGTTAAATTCAATCATGACTTTCATTATTTATTATTATGGACATTTACAAATTATGTAAATTGAATTTATGTTAATCTTTCCCCTGGTGGTTATTCTAGAACCCTCCACCAGGTTTATAAAAGTACTGCAGCTGGATAGGTCTTCAGTTGTGGTGCTGCCCGTGTAAAACACTACGACAAAATAAATTGTGTATTGGATAACATCGCCTTATTCCTTCTACGCGACAATATTTAAAGCACAGTTTCCAGAGTGAGGGGCGAGGACCCTGTTCCACGTGTCACTCCACAGTACGCAAAATAAGTGTTTACATAAAAAACTGTTTTAATAGTTGATTATGTATACACTTATCTTGCATTATTAATGCCTACATTTTTAAATTTTTAAGGGTACCAGCACATCATACACTTTAAAAAAGAAATTGACTTTTTGATTGCAATTTAAGAAATAGATTACATAAAAAACTGTTTTAATAGTTGATTATGTATACATTTATCTTGCATTATTAATGCCTACATTTTTTAATGTAAAACTGCTTTAATAGTTGATTATGCATACACTTATCTTGCATTATTGCCTACATTTTTAAATTTTTAAGTGTATCAGAGCACATCAGACACTTTAAAAAAGAAATTGACTTTTTGATTGCAGTTTTAAGAAAATAGAGTGAGGGGCAAGGACCCTGTTTCACATGTCACTCCACAGTATGCAAAATAAGTGTTTACATAAAAAACTGCACATGTCACTCCACAGTCTGCAAAATAAGTGTTTACATAAAAAACTGTTTTAATAGTCGACTATGTATATACTTATCTTACATTATTAATGCCTACATGTTTAAATTTTCAAGGGAACCAATATTTTGAAAATAAAATAGCTTTCATAATGTATTACACCGTCAACGATACACGGAAAGTTGGGGCTCAACAAACCACAAAATTTCATGCAAATATTAATGATTTATAATTTCGGAAATTAAAAGAACATTGATAAAGAAAAAGTGACATTTTTATTAATATGATATGTATGTGTGTTATAAAACCAACTGAAGAATACTCTCATCATATCCAAAATGCTTTCCAATGAACACCAAAAATCTATTTTATGCACCACGTCATCCGTCAACAATACACAGAAACTGTGTTAGATAAAAAAAGCAAAAAAGTAAGTACCATCCATCAACAATACACAGAAACTTGGGGTAAAACACACCACAAGGTCCATGAACCATTGTAGATTCGACAACTTAATGCATTTGAGAATCAAGGGCATCTTACACTGTAACGTATCACAAAAGCTTAAAGTAAAACTTTACGAAAAACAACATAATTAAAAGAACATTGATAAAGAAAAAGTGACATTTTTATTAATATGATATGTATGTGTGTTATAAAACCAACTGAAGAATACTCTCATCATATCCAAAATGCTTTCCAATGAACACCAAAAATCTATTTTATGCACCACGTCATCCGTCAACAATACACAGAAACTGTGTTAGATAAAAAAAAAAGCAAAAAAGTAAGTACCACCCATCAACAATACACAGAAACTTGGGGTAAAACACACCACAAGGTCCATGAACCATTGTAGATTCGACAACTTAATGCATTTGAGAATCAAGGGCATCTTACACTCTAACGTATCACAAAAGCTTAAAGTAAAACTTCACGGAAAACAACATTTTTTGAAAAACTCTATTTGAACCATTTAATTTCCCTTGTTTCTTCGTGTCGTTTACCAAAACGCGAACGTAATGCATGGATGTAGCTCTTGAGAAGGCAACATACAACATCCCATGAGAAAATACTGGCTGGGGCAAATATATTCCTACTTTTTGAAGAGTCTGTCCCTGAGATTTATTAATGGTCATAGCAAAACCAAGCCGAACTGGAAACTGTCGCCTTTGAAGTTGGAAAGGTAGATTGCTGTCAGAAGGATGAAGCGTAATTCTCGGAATAAAGGCACGTGAGCCTTTTGTATGCCCAGTCAAAATTTCAGCATCTATTACATTGGGCATCAGTTTCCGAATAATCAAACGCGTTCCATTACACAGTCCTGCAGATGGATTTAAGTTCCTGAGCAACATAATCACGGCTCCTACTTTCAAATTAAGTATGTGTGGTGGCATTCCAGAAGGAGTTATTCCGTTGATGAAATCCAGTTGAAAATTGTTCTGTTCTTCTTGATCTTCAGAAATAATGCTGTCTGCGCTGAAATATGTAACATTCTGGCCTGGAAATCTTGCTAAAACTTGTTCGTTGATTTTCAGAGAATCCTCATTCTTGGGGCATAAAATAGCCTTTCCCGACAGATTTTCCATATCAAAAACAGATGATCCAAAAATTTCATCAACAATGGACTCCTTCACGACACATTCTTCGGGAATTTCCACAATATCTGCTCCTAATTGGCAGTCATTCCCATGAGATTGTCGTTCGACAAAGAGTATTCTACACTGGAAATGATATGTCTCCAAAAGGTAAAACAAAAGCTGAAGTATGTTATGGCTTTAAAACAAACATTTTTAAAATTATTAATTGACTGCAGAAAAAAAAAATTGAAAGTGCTAACATTATAGTCCAAAAAATTATAAAATATCCTAGATACAGAGTTGACTCGTTATTTTCCATGATAGACAGGAAATATGAATTTTTATGTAATAAATATCCTGACTGAGAACTCTTACGTTTAGGTGCAGTACTTAAAAATTTCTTAAAAATTCACTGACATTATTTATTATTGCTTGAAATAAGACTTTGAAAGCGTCTTCATCTTTTTCTCAATAACTTCCATCCGTGCCGTGTATATTTCTCAGAACTAATTCTTTCATGAAGTTACTTTCGTTTTTGAGTCAGATGTAATAAAGAAGAGATTATTAATGTGTTACATCAAAATTAGAACTTATACTTTGCTCCAATATGAGGTATTAATTTTCTGCCAGGATTGTTCTATTGGATCGTCATTCAAGATTTCAAAAACTATTATATTATTTCTTTTGTTTAAAATAAAGCACTATTTCTTTGTCAGCTTGACTTCTCCACGATTGACTTCTTTAAAAAGTGAACAATTTTATTGAGTTTGCTAAGGAATTCAATGTAATACGAACAGACACTTAGCACTCTCTTCTACAAACTTGGGCAGTAAATTTCAGCGTTTAATTAAAATGAAACAAAATGAGAGTTTCTACATACCGTAAAATCCAGCGTATAAAGCGTACCTGAACTTTCAGGTTGCATTTTTTAACTCGTAGGTATATTCGCCCTATAACGCACACCCAATTTCTTACAAAGAAACTTGAAATGTATGAGCGTAAAGCTCTTATGTTTTGAAGTCATTTATTCAAGGTATTATTTCATGCCTTAGGGGGAAAAAAGTATTCCTTTTAGGTTCACAAGGAATGTCATTTCCTTTAAAGAAACATTATTATGATCTATATAGAAGTCTAATTTGCGCCGGATTTTACGGTATATATTAAAGCTTTTTAAAGCCTTCTAGAAAACCCGCTGTCCAGTTAATCCAATTCCAGGTAATCGAGAATAATGTATTCCCATGACTATAAATAAATTCACGAAATTATCTCTTTAATCTCTAGTCTTTTAATTTCTAACGGACACAAAGGGCATTACATTTTGTTGATGTTAAAATTTCGACAGTACGCCAATTCCAAAGGGGAAAAAAATGTTGTATTCTTAAAAAAACATCCCTGAAAATATTTCCCTGTGCATCCCATTTTTGGGCTTCTGCCCTTAAGAACTTTACATTGTGTGTGTGATTTATTCGATTTTGTGTATTTTTCCACATTTATGCTCAGAAATAATTGAGAATGTGATGTACGGATCGAAGACTGGATTCCGACCTCTGCTTGAATTGGCCAATTGTGACGAAGGCATCATCCAGGTGATAAGAAAATGCTGGGCTGAAGAGCCTACGGACAGACCTGATTTTCAAACCCTAAAGTCGATTATAAGGAAATTGAATAAGTAAGTAGGTTTGTATGAAATATTTTTTTTCAAATAATAATTTTGGTGTTTGGAGTATGCAATCAAATAAAGTTTGTTAAATCATTTTAAGTATATCAATTAATTTTTAACATCTTTTAGCAAATATGTTATAATTATTGTATAAAAAGAGTCAATTTTTATTTAATAACATTGTTTGTAATGTCCCACTCTAAAACAAGTCGACTATTGCCGACGGACATCGCAATTTTGAACGAGGTGGAGTCACTTTGTAATCCCAAATCGAGACCTTCATTTGAAAGGAACTGATTTGATTGATTGTTTATTTCTATTTGCATTTAAAATCATCACGAGAGCTATTTAGTGATAGACTTCGAAGTGTAATACTTCATTTTCCGAACCTCCTCATCTTGCTAATAGGAGATTTGAACTTCGGCATATTTAATATACAAAATCCTTCTTAACGGGAGGAAAACGCTAGCACACGATAAACGTTGTGACGTTTTCACGCCACACAGCTGAAAAATTAACTTCTTTTTGTGGATAGCATAACACCGTTCTTATGAACACGTGTACTCCTAAATATTGTGGGGACCTTTCATCTGACATCGCCCCCCAACCGGGAAAACCTGAATCACCGAGAGAAACTCAACAGCTGGATTGCACCCCTACGAGCCGGAAGCTCCATGGGAAATTCGAGGTGTCAAAAACGAACCACTTCGCCCTAACCAGGAGAAGAGTCCATTGGAAACACCAAAGAAAACGGTTGTGTTACCTCCTCCCTCACAAATAACATATTCTGAACTAATGATATAATCAATAGTATGAATAACTTCAAAGTAAGCGTATATACAGTAATGAAAAAGCTGTAACGTAGAAATTATTTAATTTCTTAACTCTTACGCTACCATTAGTTTTCCAAACGTCGCAATACGTCTAAATATTTTCAGCTGGTGTAACTTGTTGGTAGAGAATAGAGTTCCAACCGGGGGTTTGTCGCTAAGCCGTGTTTCCAAATATCGGTTTGATATCACTATTGTGTTAGGCCGTTCTTTTTATATTAATTGTCAAAACACATCCTACTGTTCATTACATTAAACTTAAATTCATCGAGAATTCTTAGCACATTAACTAGTTGTTAAATGGATGCAGCTTCATCCGTAAACACCCATATTATTCTTCAACATATTGCCATTTGATACGTTGTTAGATCAGAATAGGCTGAAAATTAAAACTGCAAGAAAGAAAGAAAATCGTTTTTTATAACTAATCTAAATTCAATTTGATGTCTTTTTCATTGACATTTAACTGTGGTATTGGATTATTTTATTATACCTAATAAATATCTTTAATAATCTTATTTTTAGTAGAAAAAAAAATCAATATATTTTCATATTGCAAGCATTGTACTATGCACAATTATTTGATGTTGGAGTTAAATAGGCGACATGTCCACAGAACTTAGAGGTCATTGTTCATTCCAAAACCTTTTGTTCCATCTTGTACATTTCTGAGCAACATGTCGTTATTAGGCGCCCGAAGTTGACTTGGAATACCCAAATGATGAAATATATTGAACAAAACAATAAAAAAGATAATTACACTACTGTTCGTTAAAATTGCAACACCACGAAGGAAATATGTAAATTAATTGTAACAAAACTCAAAACATCTTAAGGATGCAAATGATTGAAGTTACAAAGCAACTACACAAAGAAACACCTTCTAAGCTTCTAAGTGAACACATACTGCCGAATGATGACTAATGAAGTTTGGACGTTGTATTATCGACGTCTATGAAAGTAGACTTCATGGAATCCCAAACTTCTCCGTGGTGTATCTGTTCCATCACTGTTTTGGCATTACACGCCATGAAAGGGACGATTTTGTGTTGCAAATATCCACCTTCAAGGAAACTAACCCTACCTCCTTCTCCGTTCTAACTCCGTTAGTTGATTGTTTGTCAATTGTATTGTATATATGTGTAGTATATTGATGATTGTATTTATATATGTGTAGTATTTGTCAATTGTATTGTATATATGTGTAGTTGTTGATGATTTTCGAACGGTTTCACATCGTCAGAACTCAAGTGCCTCCCTCTGGGAAGAAAACTGGGCGTCAAAATTATGCGTTGATTTGTATACCATCTATATGGTGCCGCACTAAAAAGAGATACCAGCGCCCAGAGAATGTACTTGGTCTGTAATGGTAAAATCCTAATCCGCAATCCATTAGTAATTTTTTTTTGTTTTTGAAGTTTTGATTTCTGGGGAGACTTATCGACTTCTAATCAATCATTTTCAACAGTTAAACGATAGACATATTTCCAGGCATCTTTACGAGACTTTTTATTGACAGTTTACTAGAAAGTTTGCGGAGTTTTTTTCTGGGCCCATGCCGTGCATGAACTCTTTTAATTCTATTAATTTGCACACATTAACTCGTTTTGTATTTCTTAAAAAATTCATTTAATTTGCATGATTCCTTCATCATGTTGCGATTTTCGAAACATTAGAGCAATTAAGATACGATTAATAATACAAAATGAATTCTTTATTGGTTTGATCCTTTTTTAAAGGTAATCATTTACGGGTATTTTAAACTCTTTTCGGTACTTTCTACTACAACGATTCAATTAGCTGTTACACATATTACGATACTGTTAAGATTAATGTCACATTTTACTTGTTCTTAGAATTATTGTATGCAAACTTAAATGCAAAAATCTCTCAAAAAATGTGTATATATATTATAATATATGCTTACAACTATAAGTCCTTTTAAGGACAGATAAATTAAAGGCATATTTGAATAACATAATCCAACTTAAGGTTGGATTATGTTATAGTAACGAAATCGTGGGGAATATACTGAAATACATGTTCCCAAATTTTTGACCATTTCCCGATCTTGTAATGTAATGTAGGTTTTTAATCTATGTATATCATTTTCTAGACAAGAATGCATAGCACGAACTATCTAAGAAAGGAAATCAATGAACAAAACACTTCACATTTCCAACTCGGTGAGCACATTAAGTCAGACCCAACCATGAGCATTCTTTATAACAAGTTTCACTTTTTTTCTCCTTCTGTAGAGAAATTGAAAGTGGCAACATCTTAGACAATCTATTGTCTCGCATGGAGCAATATGCTAACAACCTGGAGAGCTTGGTGGAAGAGAGAACGGCCGATTACCTGGAGGAGAAAAGAAAGGCTGAAAATCTTCTTTACCAGCTGTTACCCAAGTAAGTAAATTATTTTTCGTTGGAGCATGGCAGAAGGTAAAAATATTTGGTGAAACAACTCTTCCAGCTATTATTCTGTTAAATGGGTTTGCTTCTACATGAAATATTCTTAATAAAAGTTGCATTTTAGTCTTTTTACTGTCATGTCCGAGATAATCTCGAGCACGACTCTAGTGCTCCAAATTGTCACGGCCGAGAATTATACGGGTTAATTTTGGGGGTAGTTTACCATGGGTGGAGTAAATTGCTGTAATTAGAAAATACCCTTTCTTTCGACAATCCAACCCTCTCCCCTCCAAAAAAAAACATTATAAGAAGGATATTTTTGCAAAAACAAGACAAGATAAGCATGAACTCATTTTTACTCAATAAAAATTCACTTGGGAAATGTGTTACATTTTTATAATTTCGAATCCAAGTTGTAGAAGAGCTTTTATATAAATATGACGATACAACTTCTGGACAAAATAATTCTGGCGGACCACCTACAGTAGATAACCCTGCCCGTCTTACAGGACGACATTTTATGTCCCATATTCCACTTACTTCTTCAAAAAGTTAATCTACAAGATACTTCAGTTTTTTGTTCAAAACAGGATGTAAATGAAAAAAAGATAACTAGGGAAACATGATTCTGCTGTAATAATTGCGGAGTTGATCTGTACTTAGAAAAGTGTTTCCAGTTGTACTATACAAAACTGAATTACTGAACTACTAATAGTCAATAATTCAGTAACTCATGCAAACTTTTTTATTTATTTTTGTTCTATTTTTCAAAAAATAATGCTCCACAGAAGTAAACTGCTACTCGGGGGGGAGGGGGGTGCAGCTACTTCAAGCGAATATACAGTTGCAATAAAACCTATACATTTTTATGCAAGTAATTCAAATATCAGTTTTTTACTACTAAATTTAAATTATTTTGTCTAAAGATGTGATTTTTTGCAATAAAAAAATTTACCAATTTATGTACCCAAATCAACAAAATAACTTGACAGTTAAAGGATTAATATTGCAACACATTTTCAAAGAACTGTTATCATTTCAGAACCGAAAATTCACAGTTTATTTCTGTAAAGGAACTAATATTTTTCTTTTATACATTCACCTTTGATAAACATATCTATTTACATTGCACAAATAACATTTCTTTTTCACTAAATATGAGTTTCATTTTGCAACAGAATTAGATTGAGATACAATTTTTCTTATTCTTGACGATAATAATTCCCCGTTAGCTTTGCATATATAAACTACTGTTTTTTGAAAATGCAACACCATGAAGGAATCATCCGAATGAAATGAAATTTGCAGCCTAGTGTCAATTATAGAATGTTATGCAAAGTAGTAAAGTTTCAGAGTCACCAACCACGCTGTGCGTGATGTGAGTAGCATCCTCTTAACTGATACTGAAAGCATGTAAATAGAGGGCTGTAGAGAGACGTTGAAAATCATGTATGGTTATTTGTTAGTGGCGAAAATTTAGAGGGACCTAAGTATGCTTCCACAATGAAATCGGGTGAAATTTCAACAACTAACGCAGTTTAAACTGAAGAGAAACATCGGCCTTCGTGAAGGAGGATTTTTCTGTCGCGCAATTGCAGCTCGTGTGCAGCAAAATAGTTCAAAAGGGATGCGAGTTTCAAAGCAGTAGACCGACGAGCACCGGACAACTCGAAAAACTGGAAGTGGACGAAGAAGGGTAACATCAGCGTGCTATAATAGACACATGGTCCGCATGGCGGTAAATGACTGTAAAGTTTCCTCCTGGCAGTTGGCAGCACGTTGGTCTACTGCTACAGATGTATTAATGTCGCATTCGTCAATTCGTCGATGTCTGCTGCACCGTGTACTGCGTGCCAGGATTCCTTTATACAGAATCCCCCTCAAGGCAAACCATCGACGGCTGCGTTTGCAATGGGCTCATGAATATAGATCTTGGCGGGCTGATTGGCAACAAGTTGTCTTTTCTGACAAATCCCGCTTTAATTTGTGGAACCATGATGGCCACATTCGTGTTAGACGCTATGCCGGTGAACACTACCTTCCAGAGTGTATTATCAAACATCATAGTGGCCTAACACTCGGATATATGGTCTGGGATGCGATTCTGTATCATGGAAGATCACAGCTGCTACGAATTGAAGGTAATCTGAATAGCAACAGGTACGCGTCCGTAAAGTGCAAGGGACTGAAGTCGTTGCCTTCCTTCAAGGCATCCCTGGAGCTATCTTTCAACAGGATAATGCGCGCTCACATGTTGTAAGAATGTTCGAGACGTCCTTTCAACCCAACGCATACAACTGTTTCCTTGACCTGCTTGTTCACCGGATATGTCGCCTAATAACAATGAATGGGATTTGGCCGGTCGGTGTCTCGTTCGTGATCCGCGTCCTGCAACTTCAAAGGACGAACTTTTAGTGTGCGTACAAGAATATGGAATTATCTTCCACAAGAAGACATTGAACATCTGTTTGACTCCATGCCATGTCGTATAGCCGCACTCATTTCAGCGCATGGTATCAACACCATATACTAATTTCGGACACTTAATATTGTTTTTTTATTTAAAAATGTATTCAGTTATTTGGGGCAATACAAGTCATTTGTGTATTACATTTTATTTAATTCTGATGACTTCATGGCGTTGCATTATTTATAAACAGTAGTATATATGAGAGAGTGTTAAGATAATTTTTATTAAAGTGCTGAGATATGGAATCAACTTTTCATTTCCCCAACGTAATATTCTTAAATGTACAATATGTTGTAAAAAGTAGTCAGTATAAGCTATCAGCTAAAGATATCTCCTTCAGAATGTCATGACCTTAATAAGACTGAAAATTTATCTACCGACAGCAGCACAAAAAGCACCACATGTAAAAGCATATGCGTTAAAACAGCAGCCTGTAGGGAAGGAGGTTAAGTCTAATAGCTTCACTTTCTAATTTCAGTGCAATGCAACAAAATGGAGACAATGATGAACCAAACTGCAATTCCATATTGTTGAAGGTATTTTCACAGTCAAAGAATAATTCACGATACACAGAATATTTCACAAGGAATATCTCACAAGGAGTACGTATTTAATATGGGAGAACATTTCACAAGTACGTATTTATATTCTGAAAAAAGACACACTGACTGTTGTCACAAGACTTCTTCTAAATAAAAGGAGATCGCTGTAACAGCACTACCAAACAGGCTATTTAGATTCAGCACTTCAATGCAAAAAAAAAAATTCTGATAGTTAAATGGTTATAGGAGGATGGTAAAAATATTTCTCCTGAAATACAACTTGAAATCTTGTACATTTGATGCCACATCTTTAATGCAGTTATTAAAGTAAAAAGCTCTGCCAGAAAGCATTATTTTATATTCTTTTATTTTTATGTAAAATAGTACTCGCTTGTGTTTTTGATTTTTGGTATCAAATTTTTTGCACAAGTCTTCTTTACATGTTTTTCAAGTATTTATGGAATTATATATTGCATTACTTATCAAATAATAAAAAAGATGCAACAGCTTAATATTCCATATACTAAAGTTCATCAATATTTTTTGCTTTATATTTTTTTTTACAAATTAAAAAAAAAATTTCATTAAGTAATTGTACGATTTTGTATTAAGTGTTGTATCATCTGTTACGCGAAATAAGATCAAATATTTATAAGCGCTACAAATATTTTTTAGAATGTATAGCCATTTATATACAATGAAAATAGTTTAACACGAAACTCACAGGGGACAGTGTGAAATATTTTTTTCATGTTAAAGGATATTGCAAAAAAAAAACGATATATTCAACAAAATTAAGCTGATTATTAGTGCACATTTTATTTACATAGATATGTATATAAATGTATTTAATAAAAATCATTGAAAACATAAAAGTCCCAAGAAAATTTAATACAAAATTTAGCAATACAAAAATCTTTACAGATTTCTGTTTTCATGTTCTGTTTTTGATCAACAGCCTTAAGAAGCTCCATCTTCATTTAAAGCCAAAGAGCAGTTTGTTTTCCACGAGCTCTTTGCCATTGGCCTTCTAAAAAAATTTCTAAAATAGAAAAAAAAAACCGTGAACCAAATTTCCTGATTTTTAATCACTCTGTGATGTACTCATCACTGAGTTCCAAAGCAATGAGATGTGATATTTTTATGAGGCGTTTGTGGGGGTGGATGGTTAAAATAGCTTAGATAAATGAAAGTGGCTGGGGTCACGGGTTATTTTGAAGGTATTTCAAAGTCAAGTTAACCACCCTTCGATGAAACATGTGAAACCACCTCTCTTTCATTTCGTATCTTCTCCTAAATCTATCTTTGTGGTTGGTGTATTCCGCATTTTGTTCACTTCCAGAAAGGGAAAGTTTTCGTCTTAAGTGACAAAGTTGCATGATAATTCCTTTTAATTTATCGGGACCGTTTTATTATTTCGTATTAACCGATATTTCGTCTTAAGTGCTTCCGCGTTGAAAGTATTTCACTGTATTTTACTTTTTCTGTTATGCATTGCTGAATGTTTTTCGAGCTCCATTATAAATTTTTCAGAGTCCATCATTATTAGAAGTAAACAAGTTAAATTTTCATTATTTGACACGGCTCCTGTCCAAGAATATAATTGTAACTAAATGGCAGGAACTGCAATTGTTCTCAGTGGCTGTTTATTGCTTATATGAACTATATTTCCATGAGAAAAAGTCACTTCAGCAACAAAAGAAATGAGTCTGGGTCTTCTTAATCGTATGGGAGCGCATTCGTATTCAATGTATTATATTTAAGTGATTTTTTTAGCCACTTAACTGAAACTCTTAATTGTAATGCCCTTGCACATGTTAGGAAATTGAGCAATTTTACTGAGAAAAAATCTTGTTCCTTTTATTTTCAGATCAGTCGCCAGTCAACTGATTCATGGAAAGTCAGTCACAGCAGAAGCATTTGATGGCGTCACAATTTATTTCAGTGACATCGTTGGATTTACATCTCTATCGGCTCAAAGCACACCGATGCAGGTGACTGTTTAACACATTACTTGATGATAAGTAATCTAGTCGAAAGCAATCTATTCATTAGAGTTAAAAACATTAAAGCATATAAATGAATCGTAATTGTCATGTTAAATACATATGAAAACAATGGATCTGGGCTACATAATACATATCCAAAAACGTTACGAGTAAGCCAGCTGAGTGGCGTGGTTGGTTTGTCTCTGGCCTTCTGCACCCAAAGTTGCGAGATCGACCCCGGCTAAAGTCGGAGGATTTTCATGAAGCAGGAAGTCGACAGCAGCCATGTCGTATGATTATACGACATGTAAAAGACCCATAAAGTGTCTTGCTTGGGTGCCCTCGGCAAAATTAAATCCTAAAGGTTCGCATCGTTAGAGCTCAGGTGTCTCCCTCAAGGGAGGAAACTGGGCGTCAAAAATTACCTGCGGCATTTGGTATCCGCCTATATGGGGCCGCACTAAAATGCGATACCAGCTTCCGGGGAATGCACTAGGTCTGCAATGGAAAAACTCCAATCCGCAGCCCATTAGAATTTTTTTTAAAAAGCGTTGCGAGTAAATAAATATAAGGATTTCTTTTAATTTTGATTTTAGAGTCAATTAAAGCATCCGACTACTTGCAACAATTTTTTTTTTTAAAAAAATGGAGGTAAGGGGATTTTTTTTGTTGTTGTTTTTCGATTTGATTTGTACATTTTAAGAAAAATATGCTAAAATTAAGAAGAATTACTAAAATGGGTAAAAATTGACAGAAAATAACATAAACGTGGCCCATTCTGTACCAAAAATTTATGAACAGATTTTCAATTTTGATGTGTTGCTATGTTATTCATTTTTGGAGTGACCTTCAGGATAAGAGATATTTTAATTTTTGCAAAAGCTAGAACCCTTTACCTTTGATATTACATGGAATTGCTTAAAAAAACAGTGATTATATTCACATAAGAGGCTGTAAATTTTGTAATAAAACAGTGATTGATAAATCTGAAGTTTGAAACACTTCTACTATTATACAGAACATACAGAAAAAAAATTTCAATTAATTATTTTTTAAGCTTTTTGAGTAATCGCTGGCCCCGTTTGAGTATTTTAAAAAAGAACACATTTCGAGTAAAACATATTTTAAAGTATGACATCTTGCTTAAAGTAATGATATGTGCTTTTGCTCAAACACTTATAATTTTTTTCTAGTGAACGGAAAATAATAAACTTGGTACAGTCGACTCTCGATAATTCGAAGATAGAGGGACCAATGAGAAACTTCTAACTATCAAGAATTTGAATTATCAAGAGGGTAGAATAAAACTCCCAAAATACACGAAGAGAACACATTTAAATTTGAAATTATGCAATAAAGTGACAGTTGTACATATATATATATAATTATTTTAAAGTATTTTTAAAAGTACATATTATATATATACAATATAAATATTATGCAGAAGTTAAAAGTCCTGTATTAAAAGAATTCATTCATACACAGTCTTACGCATCTCTTCTTCACAATAATGGACCATCCTTTCTGAACACATGTGTAGAAAGGCCTCGTGTTAAACGAAAGAAATGGACGCTGACAACAAGTGTGGTTCGTCTATTGTCCACTTGAAGAAGGAAAGCAATAAAAGTGTCTTTTCGCCTGATGAACAGGAAAACACAAAGAAAGGGTAGCAGACAGATGGTCATTAAAAGGGTTACATTACAGGGGAGATACGTAGAGACAATACAACACACAAAACTTGTAAGCTCCAACCTGTATGCTACAGGACTGTACATGTGATGATGAATGTTCGAAATGTATAGAGTTTAATAAGATAACTTTCAAATTATAACGTGTTGTAGTTTGGTCAACCACAGATTTTACTACGAAATATTGAGTGTACCCAAACGTATTGTTTTGTTCGAAAAATCAAGAGTTTTTCTAGGGATTGAGCATATACTTCAAATTATCGAAGGTTTGAATTATTGAGAGTCCACTGTACTTTTGTAAAGCTAATAAGATGGCCTACAAAATAATATCATAAAAAAAATTTGTCATTTTATGGTAAAATTCACAATTTTAGGGTAGTCGGATGTCTTAATATTACTTTCTATAGAAATTTTCTACGAAAAAAAATGAATATCTTTTTACTGTTTAATTTTCCCGTTTGGAGAAAATTAATTTTTACGAGATATTTAAAGATATGCATTCTATATTTTAAGAAATAGTTGAAAATATTATTTGATAAACTAAATGAATGTTCTCTGAACGAAAATTAAAAGGGAAACAATAAAAGGATTTATCCACCCTAAAACAGAAACAATAAAAAGCAAGTATACTATACTATAAATATATTTTCTAGTTCAATGCACTGGCAGTTAGGAAATTATTATTGCAATGAGTAACTTGAGGTTTTATGCAAAAATGCCTTACTTGTTCAGTTATTTTAAATATTATCAAGATAATTGCATTATGTATTGGTCAATAAAGATTAGACCTTCTTACTAATCACAGCTTCTATAAAGGCTTAAAAACTATATAGTTGATATTCCCAAAAAATTGGTGTTTTATTGTGTTTAATATTTCGCAAGTAAGTTTGCACGTAAGAAATACAATAGTTATTGCATAAAAAATTATCTATTATATACTATCGATACACGCGTCTTTGAATCAACTTCAGTTGAATTCTAATAAAATTACAATTTGTGAGAAGTGGCATGAGAAATTATATTTTTTTCTATTAGAATTTTGTCTTTAAAATTTTCACAATAGGTCGAAAGAAATTTATATAAAGGTACTTTAAATATTTTTTAAAGATAGTTAGATTTTTTTTCCTTGAAAGATTCGATAATGTTATTTGTGTTTTAAATTTATAGTTACTTTTGTTCTACTTATTTTTGTTATATATTAGTACCTTACTTGTTAGTGCCTTACCTTACTTATTTATGTTATATACTAGTTACATTTCCTACTCTTATTCGTAAGGGGAAAAAAATTATTATATTATAAATGATATTTTTAAACCATATACTTTTAAAAATTAAGATAATTCTATGATTGTAATTCACGAAACGTATTAATCTATTTTTGTTTATGTAGGTGGTTGATTTGCTGAATGACTTGTATACATGCTTTGATTCCATTATCGAAAACTTCGACGTGTATAAGGTATAAACATGTATTTTATTTCATTTATGTGCATGCATATATAAACTTTTAATATTTTAAAACATTTTCTGTCAAATGTATCGGAATTTATGTATTCGAGTATGTTAATTGAAAAGCTCAATCATTACTTTAACCAAAAAATAACGCTCGTCAGTAAAAAAAATTTGAATAGACAAAAAGAAAACAAAACCCATAGAAAACTTAATTCAAACATAACTTCAAACTTATGTTTCTCCATTATAGAAGAGACATATTCGGGATATTTTTCTCCAAAGAATAACATTTCAAATATGTGGCTTCGTTTTCAAAGGTAAAATTGTCCTCCATTGAAATTATGAGTATTTCGTTAGAGTGCGACGAAAAGTTGAGTCGAGTCGCTGCCGCGATCGATTTGTTCTTGTTCAAACGACTTCACGTAATATAGGGTTCATTTCTTTGGCAAAGTGAAAACTTAATCAAAACAGCGAGCTAGATTGAAGATATTGATATTTTAATTTTAAAATTTGTAAAGGTAATTTTGTAACCTTTTGAATTCGTCAAAAAATATAGTTACAGCAAACACAATTTAAAATAAGTTTTGCAAAAATTAAATTACCGTATTTTCCGTGGATAATGTGTTTAAAAAGTTTCAACTTACGTGGTGCGTATTGTACGCTGCCGCAGATAATGTGATAAAATAAACATTCTCCATTAGAAAGGCTTACAATACAATTTTGAAAGAAATGCCGTTTTTGTCTTATAATATTAACAACAGATGATGCTGAAAGCTTTCACTACCCGGCTGAGGTGTTCAAGCTGCAATCAAATTTGTCCAATTACAGTCGAAAACAAATTCGTTTCCTTGAAAAGATATATTACATCTGCTGGTTGCTAGCGTCATTTTGCATTCTGTCTAGACCTGAGCTGTTTCGTCTTGAAAATATTCTAGTTCATTTATAATCATGTTGAAGCGAAAGCGTGTTCAATTCTACTACAAATTTCAAACTAAAAGTTATAGAGAAGGATACCAAAGTAGGAAATCGGGAAATCACAAGATTGTTTAAAGTTGACGAATCAAATATTCCAGGGTAGGGGGGGGGGCTTCAAAAATGCGACCAACGTAAAAGAACTAATCGCCGTGGAAAACCTCGCTGGGGCCAGGATTAGAGAAAGAATTAAAGTTTCTAAAGGTTCTGAAATTCGTATAAACGAGAAAGGCTGGATGAGTGAAAAAATCATGATGTCATGGCTACACACATGCCGAAGCTTTTTTTAATTATGGACTCGATGTGAAAGCACATCTCAGTGAGAATATTAAAAATGCCCTGAAGTCCGCATCCACAAAATTTGGAGCAATACCTGAAGGACTGACAAAGAAATTGCAGTCTGTAGACGTCGGAATTAACATATATTTTACTCTAAAGTTCAGAAATTATGGGAGCGATGTATGTCCGATGGGAAAAGAATTTTATAAAAACAAGATATTGAAGCGTGCATCGTATGAAAATATCACCAACTGGGTTTTGAAGGTGTGGAATGATGTACCGGAAACAACGATAATAAAATGCGTTTCGAAAATATGATATTGCGGAAACGACAATGACTCTAACAATGAAGATTCATTATCTAGTGACTTAAATATGCTAAGCGAAGATGTATCTTATAAGTTGGATATCAAAAATATGGTCCGTGAGAAAGGCTAATAGACATGTAGTGAATGCATGCAAAAAGGAAGTGCAGTAAAAACTTTGAAATAAAATGGGGCTTTTGGTGGTTGTTCCAAAAACCTTGTTTTGTGACCATAAATGATGGCAATGCTGCTAGAGAATTCTTCAGGAACCCAGTAATGCCCTCCTCAATCATAGGGATTGATGAAATCCTAATTAGAAAAGTTCCTGTGATGCTGACCACCATTGCTTGTGGGCGCGAAATTGACACACAGAAGTTCAAAGAATTCTGCCTGGCCACAGATAAACTTTTATCTATATGATACATAATTTGTATAAGGATATCGTAGCCCTATATCCTTGGGACTACATGCCTTAGAGTCATGATACGCCGCTGCGAACTGTATATAGGAAAATATGGTAGTACGATATGAACTTCTAATTTAATGAAATTATAATGTAATAAACTGATTTTCTATTTTTCGAACTATAAACAATATTTAAATTCCAGAAAACTTATGATGTATTTGAGTATTTTTACTTCTCATATGCATTAGAACATAACATTCTGCTAAATAATTGTTTTTGTTGTCTATGGAAAAGAATCAAAAAGTATATATATATATATATGTAGAGACATAAAAATTTTTTTCAAACTGCTATATAACATTTTAAAGGCATTTAGTTCATCATTTCGCATCTTCAAATATTTTAAAATCGCTTGAATTATCGAATCAATATTTTTTGTATCATATTATTGATCTGAAAAATATACTTTTAAAGTTAACTTGAAACTACATATCTATTTGGTGAAGAAAATACTAAAGGGAGATATTTAAAAGGATCACATAATACAGGCTCTGCAGTTATAAATAAAAGTAAAATATTTTGGCCTTTTTAAATATGTTTTGAAGGACCTTTTTTCTCCCAGAATATCAGTAATTGTGTGGTTTTTAATTCCCTTTTCGTTTAAATGTCTTAGATCGTTTTCTAAAATATGTTTGTATTAGAAGTACTTAATATATTTAAACACAATCAAGCATGAATTAAATTTTAGAGTGTTATTTAAAATTTCATTTACATTTTGCTAATAAAAGATTCTTAATTATAACTAAATCTACAACTAATATGTTCCGGCTCCATCGCGATATGAGTGGATTGTTAATCAATTGTTACTCATTTGACTGGATTAAGACTGAAATCGTTTTCATGATATAAAATAATTTGTTTTTGAAAATGATTTTAATTATACTTTAAGAGGTTATTTTTTTAAAATTTATTTTCAAGAAATTATATTAATGGAAAGTAATACATATAGAGAAATGCTTAAGTGATATTTTTAATTTGCCATCACTAAAAGTAATAATTAAAGAATAAAATATATAAGTTGATGTAGATATCAAATCGCGGATAGCTCAAAGTTATAATTGCACTAATTATACAGGGTGATTCGTAAAGAAGTATCCACGTTCTAGATGCTGCAAAACAGTAACAATCAAAGACAAGCATCACCTCAGCGAACCGTAAGGTAGATGCACTTTTAAAATTTGTGTCTCACCCCTGACAGACGTGAGTAGGCAATAGCGCGCGCGTGGTGTGTGTGTGTGTGTGTGCGTGCCTCTGTGTGTGTTGTGTGTGTGGTGTGTGTGTGGTGGTGTGGTGTGTGTGTGTGTGTTGTGTGCGTGCGTGGTGCGTGTGTGGTGTGTGTGTGTGTGTGTTGTGTGTGAGAGAGAGAGAGAGTTTACACCTTGCCTCGAGTTGAAAATGAAGATAAAGTCATTGTTCACATAAAAACACATTTAATTAGTTAAAAAAGGTGACGACAAAAGACAAGTATAAGAATAGAAATAATAAAAAGGAGGACGTTGACTGCCCTTAACATCAGCTAGCGAAACAAATTCATCGTCTCTACACTACGGTTAGCGCTCAGTTCTACATCCAACATGTCTTCCGGAAGCACAGTCACAGTTGATGAGATGATTCCAGTTAGGAGTCAATCTACTCCAAGTGGCATGGATGAATACTACATATATATACGTGTCATGTGACCAGTCATTGAAAATGGTGGCTATCGCAGTGGAAAAGACTTTTAGTTCTTGAATTTAGTAAAATGTCATAGGAACCACTTTTTGCGATACTTTAACTCCTTAGTTGTTGCACAGTTTCAGGACGACATTCACAACTTCCTTCTCCAATTGAAGAGCATACCACCCCACTGGTTGGCCAACGTGCGAAAGTACCTCGTTGAACATGTATCTTCCTCGCCGATGGATTAGACGAGTCGTGGACTACAATATGCCATTTATCCAATGGCCACCCAGAAGTCTTGACTTAACACTTCATGATTTCTTCCTGTGGGGGTACGTAAAAGACAAGACATTCGTCCCTCCTGTTCCTGTTGATCTATAGGAGGCGATATAGAGCATCACAAACTCTATCGATAGACTTAATTCAGATACCTTAACACACACTTGGGCAGAAATGGATTACCGTCCCAATTTGTATCGTGAGACTAAGGGTTCAAGCATAGGACACATCTGTGACTGTTTCAAACAAAACTTCAAATAATACCATACAATGCTATTACAAAGTAACATATGATAATTTTAACTGCTCTTGATTTATAGTGCATTGAAACTGTATAACTCTTTATGAATCACCCAATTTTTTATGGTCTAATATATTTGTTTTGCTCATAATATTGGACTTTTAAATCATATTTCAGATTTTATTTCTCCTCTTTTTAATGTTTTAATTAGTATATAGGCTGTATTTTTAAACAGATTTTAAATTTTAAGCAAATATTTGGCTCATCACCGAACCGAGTACTATGATATCCATTCGCGGAAAAATTTACATATAATTTTTGATAAAATGTAATTTTTATTTGTATTTTAGAACAATAAATTTAGCTTTTAATGGTGCAAAACCTATTTTGCGTGTGAAAACAGTAAGAAAAAAGCAATAACACATTAATTGTTATATGAATTTTTTTTAAAAATGACCGAGAAATAATTATAACTACTGCAATGAAAACAATTTGTCCTTTACTTTCCTGTTCTAGGTGGAAACTATAGGCGATGCCTACATGGTGGTATCGGGTCTGCCGGTTCGAAACGGAAATTTGCACGCAAGAGAAATTGCTAGGATGTCCCTCAGGCTTCTGGATGCTGTTCTCTGTTTTACAATCAAACACAGACCTAAAGAACAGTTGAAACTTAGAATAGGAATTCACTCTGGTAAATTCCACAAATTTGAATCAGTTTAAATAGATTTTTGACAAAATTTAAAACAAAATTAAATGCTCATTCCATTCTATACATGGAAGAAAAGTAGGCAACAAATATGAATTTCATCATGAAAAAAGTGTTGTATTTCTTTTAATATGATCTTTTTAGAAAAAAAAACTGTTCTGGTACACATTCTTGTATTCATCAATTTGTACATGTACAAAGGTTAATAAATATAAGTAATTCTTCTTTTCTTACAAATGATTTTATCCTTTAAAAATTAATCAATATTTTATATAACTGAGATTTATCTCTCTTCTTGCTCTTGAAATCTTCGCTATAAAACACTCTTCATAAACTTATAGGGCATTGCTTTATAATGGCCCTCAGAATCTGTTAGAAGTGCTGGGTAACAGAAACATTCATTATAATAATTTCAGTATTTACTTTTTGCTTGTTTGTTTGTAAATATTTTTTAAAAAAATAATTTTACTACAAAAAAGGTCTTTTAAAAAGCATATCTTTTTCATTAGAACAAACGTAATGAATTATTTTTAACTCGGTAAAAACAAATGATTATTTTTCGTTGCTACAGCAACCAGTCTTGGCATGACCATAAAAACAAAAACAAAATACTAATGTGATACTAAAAAAACAACTTAACAAGAAATAGTATTAAAAAAAAATTATAAGTCATCTACTTAAATCAACAAAAAAAATTATTTTAACTACTTTTTATTAAATAGTTACAATAAATATAAATATAATATATAATAAATATCACAACATTAAATGGCAATTAACTTTTACAAGCTTTTATTTAACTTACAATGTAAGTATGTATGCATGTATGTATGTAATTTGTTCGAGTGGAATCTTACAAATCAATTTTGAAGCTGATATCTTCAACCCATTGAGCTGAAATTTTGTATACACGTTTAGTTTTTATGACCATGCATGTTTTGACCATTTATATTCCGATATTGCAATTAATTAAAAAGATATTAATTAAAAAAGTTAAAACACTAGTTTTGGGCGCCAACTTCGATATGTCTGCATTGTTGTAATAATGTTATTGTTACAACAATGACAAAAGTTGGCGACAAAAATCCGTTTGCAGCCAAACTGGAATTTCATAACGTTGCGCTATTGACTGAATTAATTGACTTTGTCTAAATAATAATTACATTTCTGCAACGTAAAACTAATCTAATTTCTACAACGTATGCAATTTTTTTACAAATTTCTATCTATTTTCTTGGATTTAAATTCAAAACAAAAAAAAAGTAGAGCTATTTTTCAAGTAGATTGGTACATTATATACCTTTCTCAACGCTGCCAAGTTAAACTGAGATGGAGTATTCTAGAAATTCTTTAAAAAATTTATCTAACTTTAATCTATGAAACTCAGACAAAAAATAATTGCAGAATCGAAAAGATCATTTATTTCGTCCCAATACAGTATAATGTTTTTTACAAAATAATGATATTTGTATTTCTTACGATTTTTTTAAATGAGTCAAAATCGATGCGTTTTTATGAAAATAATGTCTAAATCGTTGCGAATGAACTTTCTTTTGTTTAAATGAATCGACATTCCTTACTAAAACATCTCATGCTTTGCTTTTTTAGAATTAGTCATTTAAAAAATAAAATGCCAAAAACTTTTTTTTACGATTTTTCAAAAAATACTCAGAGTTTTAATTAAACATTTAACAACTTCGTCATTTATGAAAAAAATCTCATAAAACTTTTTTTCTTGTGTAGAAGTACTCTTAGTTACTTAGTTTGAATTTTTTAAAAATTAAAATCAATCAGATCAAGTTATTTAATTTACTTGTTTATCTGCAGAGGTAAATCTCGCAACAAGCTTTTATATCATATAAATTGTGTAATGACGTTATAAGTTGATAGTAAAAAAAGTTTTAAAGAAAAATTTATTTTATTCTTTTTAGCGTATTTAAATAAAAGCTTGTTTTTAAAAAAGTTTTTTTACTTTTAATTTATTTTTCACTTTTTAGTTATCACTGGACAGGTTTCTCAGTCTGTTCATCTCATTCAATGCATCATTGTTGCTAGGTGTTTGCCGGTTATTTTCGAACAGTCTAGCTAACGGAATTCTCGCAAAAAGGGTACTAGACGAAAAACACAATTTTTTCTTAAATCCGTAATTTTTAAGCAATTTTTTCAATCTTCGTACAGATCTTGGGTAATATTGTCTTACACACGAAAAAAAGTTTTATGAGATTTTTTTCATAAATGACGAAGTTATTAAATGTTTCATTAAAATTCTGAGTATTTTTTGAAAAATTGTTAAAAAAAGTTTTTTGCATTTTATTTTTTAAATGACTGATTTTAAAAAAGCAAAGTATGAGCTGTTTTAGTACGGAATGTCGACTCATTTAAACAAAAAAAAATTCTTGTGCATCGATTTAGAGATTATTTTCACAAAAACGCATCGATTTTGACTTATTTAAAAAAAATCGTAAGAAATACAAATATTATTATTTTGTAGAAAACATTATACCGAATCGGGACGAAATAAATGATCTTTCCGATTCTGTAGTTATTTTTTGTCTGAGGTGCATACATTAAAGTTAGATAAATTTTTTAAAGAATTTCTACAATGCTCCATCTTAGTTTAACTTGGCAGCGTTGAGAAAGATATACAATGTTCCAATCTACTTGAAAAATAAGTCTACTTTTTTTGTTTTGAATTTAAATCTAAGAAAATAGATAGAAATTTGTAAAATAATTGCATACGTTGTAGAAATTAAATCATGAATGAGTCAATAGCGCAACGTTATGAAATTCCAGTTTGGCTGAAAACCGATTTTCGACGCCAACTTTTGTCATTGTTGTAACAATAACATTATTACATTAATGCAGACATATCGAAGTTGGCGCCCAAAACTAATTTAACGTTTTTAATTAATATCTTTTAAATTAATTGCAATATCGGAATATAAATGGTCAACACATGCATTGTCATCCAAACTAAACGTGTATACAAAATTTTAGCTCAATGGGATGAAGATATCAGCTTCAAAATTGAGTTGCAAGATTCCACCCGAATAAATTACATACATACATACGTTGTGAATTAAATAAAAGCTTTTAATAAAAACTGGAAAGTCACGCGACAGAAGTGAAACTGCTTTGGCGACGTTGACCATAAATGCAGGAATAGATCTAATTATATTAAACTGCTGAGATAACTTTAATCAAATAAAATTCGAACTTCATTTATTGTATGAAAATATTTTTATTCAATTTTCTGCATCATCATTTTACAAGAAAGACACAATAGGTGTGTGGTAACTAAAGTAGGATATAAAAATCCTCGATTGTAGTCAATCAAGAAAATGTGAGAAAACTGCATCAATTGTGGTTCCGTATGTTGTTTTTCCTTCTCTAGAATCAGCATTCATTGTCAAATTCAGTGTCCGTTTCATAAATTCAATGAGTGGTTTTCCTTCATCTAAAGGCTACACAGTACCCTTTTTCAAAAAAAATTTGGGGGACAGTAATATTAAAAGTAATTTATGTATTGTTTTCAGACTATATTATTAAACTGATTCTGAAAATAAAAAGTCATTTTTACAAGCCCTTATTTTAAAATTTAAAAAAAAAATTTAAGTTTTTGAAGCTTTTTAAAATTCTTTTAAAATACTCAATTTTTGAAATTCTTTAATTATTTTTTGTGATTTATATTTCTTATATTATTGCAAACAAAAGTTAGTATGGATTTGTAAATCTGTTTCTTTGTTGATTTTTAATAATTATTTTTCTAGCTAAACTTGGAAAAAACACAAAAAATTTTAAACTATTAACTTTAACATTTTTTAAAAAAATAACTAGAGATCCCAGACCTAAATCCATACTAACTTTCATAGAACACATATATCTAAGTATCTATAAAATCAAGACTCTATCTTGAACAGAAAAAAAGCCTAGGGATTAGAAAACACATCTTCAAAAATAAAAGTCTGAGAAAAATGCTTTTAAAGTTTGTGAAGGCTGTCAAATATAGTTGACTGACAACACTCAGAAAACTTCAAATATCTTAAAAACTAATTATTTTTTAGATCCGAAATTTGGGGGCAAGATTCCCAATCATATGGGTCTACAAGAAAATGCAAAAAAAAAAAAAAAAAAATCGATAAATTAGTCATTTTTAGGATACTGTGTAGCCTGAAGCAAAATTAACATTAAAGTCTCTATTGAAGATAATCGGCTTTTAATCATTATCGGATCCACTGATTGCAGCAGCCTCTGACGTGTACAGCACTAAAACTTTATGGATAAAGATAATAAAAGCTACAACAGAACTACCTGGTGATATCTAGACTTTCGCCAGAAATTGCTGCTAGTTTTGCTTTTTTTTTTCTTTCACGAAACTCTTTTCCTTTTTTTTTGAATTTGTTCTAGGCTATCTGACCAGAATTTATTTTGATTCAATGGAAATAAAAATTAATAACATAAACTTAAAACATCACTAACAGAAGTCACTGTGTTTGTTTACAAGACGCTATCCGTAGCGATTCTGGCGCGAACGTTAGTGACATATACACAATGCACCAGACACTCCCGTAACGGGAAGAGCCATATAATGGTAATATTTTGGGTACGTTTATTCATTGAAAACGGCACGTTTTTATTACATAAAATCTACGAAAATACGCCACGCGAGTTCATTACGAGAGTAGCAAGGGTACCCACTTAATGTCACCAATGGCCTTTCGTCCATAGCAGCAAGATATACTTTTGATGCACCCCCTTAGCAATCGTCCAACTTTTTCACGGATATGACGCAATTCACGTTGTGTGTACCTCCCCGCTCTCTGTTCCTCCCGCTCGCTATCTCCTCACCATGGCGACGTTTCGGGGGGATGGGGGAATCACTACTTCCGTTCACTTTTTCACTGTTACGCAAAACTGGGTAAATTTCCCATTCACTCCCGTCCGCAAAGAAGTTCACAACATTAAGTGGCAATTAATTTTTATTAATTATCATTAAAGTATCTTATTTCATCCAAAACAATCGTGAATATAAAATCTCAGTTCAACTGAATGCTTTGAAACGTGAGAAAAAAAATCTTGACCAATCTTGAAGTTTTGACCAAGTCGCTAAAAATGAAGCCAACGTGGCTGTATCTGTAATTCTTTAAATAATTAATTTCAGTCAATTAATTTTTATTAATTAATTAAATTATCGTATTGTTACCCAAAGCAATAGTGTATAGAATTTTTCAGCTTACATGAGATTTAAAATGTAATAAAAAACCTTTTCAAGTTTTGGCATGTCGCCAAAATGTTCGCTAAGTCGCCAAAAATGATGCCAACGTGACTGTATTTGCAATTTTTTGAATAATTAGTTTAAATCAATTAATTTTTATTAATTATTATTAAAATACTGTATTGATATCAAAAATAATCCTGTGTATAAAATTTTATCTCAATTGAGTGCTTTAAAATGCATTTTCTTAACGATTGAAAATTAGAACAAGATACATATGGAAAGAGAGTGCGAGCTAATAGTAGGAAATGAATTAGTTAAAAACGAAATATGATATTAGCTTTTATTTAAAAGACTTGCATCAGTTCAAGCCACAACAGAAGCGTTCATAAGAGAGATATGAACAGGCCTGTCAGATGTCTGTCTATCGATTAGTCAGAAATATAAGGTATTACTTATAACAGACACTTCTTAGCAAAGCAACTTCCAATAATGCCATGTTTTCCCACGTGTAGAGAACATTGTTTACAAGCGTGCCATGGTATCCATGCAGCTGGTGCCACATTCTTGTCAAAGCGTTCTACAATATATGCAATATATTTGAAGATTCAATATAAATATTAAACATGCGACTAGTGGTGTAAAAAGTTGTAGAAAAAAGTCTTCTCTCATAGGATACATATATCTTTGCGAGATGTTCGCTGAATTTATTTTTATAGTAAACTCTGAATGAGATTCATGCAAGAAAAACGCATTAATCCCTTTCCAAGCAGCAAAATTTGTCAACCACTGTCTGCGCTGTAGGTTCACGTAAGTAAGGGGTTTCATTAACGTCTCACTATAAGGCAACACAAAACAGCTATTGGCGATGGACCTCGTAATTTTGAATCTTGGTAAAGTAATGAAAAAGAGACCTAAGCTGTGGGGCACCGCCTTCTCCATACTACCACTTTATGCCAATGAGAAGATTTTGAATCTTTACAGATTTAACGAGCATCGGCTCCCTCTACATCACAGGTCTTCAGCGACACTTCAGGGCTCAAACTTGTGACACAATGGCCACGAGTTTGCGACCATAACCACTGGAGTACCGCGGTCTCGTATGTTTACTTGCAAATAGGAAACTGACGAAGAAAGCACAGCACCGTTCCATTCAAGCTGCTAACTCTTGCTGGTTCAGCAAAAATTGGTTAAGAAATAGTTCATTGTAAGAAGTACATTCAGTGTTTAAATATATAGAGCATCTGTGTAACGAAGCATCAGAAATGTGATTCGGTTTGCAGGTGTATAGTTAATCTGTTTTCAAACTATTGAATGTTTAATGGAAATCAGAGAGTACTGTTATTAATAAGCATCCTAAAACTTAGCTTACATATTCTTGATTCGTTAGTTAAATTGATATTTTAATGCAAAAAGTGCAAATACTCATAGCCTTAGTCTATAATAACTACAAAAAATTCGAAAGATTACCTACAGTAAGAATTTGGAGCTTTCTTTGAGAATATCTATAACCATTTTCTTACGTCAAATGATCAAACCCTACCTTATATCTAAAACACTGCGCAATACTCACACCAAGTCATTAAAACTTAATATTAGGCTCAGTAAAAGTGTCTTAACGAAGTTGTCGAAATGCAGAAAAGTACAAAATCAGCGAGAATTCATTCAGAAAACCGGAAATTATGAAAAATTGCTGATTTTCAGAGGTATACAACTGTAAATATTTCCACGAGCACCGAAAAAAAATGTCATTTATTTAAAAAAAATTTCAAAAAACGGTTTGTGTCGGCTCCGACGCACGACTGGAGTTTACTCTTTAAGTACGGTTGTATTTGTGTAGTAGACAAGCAGGATTAATAAACGCATGTTATATAATACTGAAACCATGCATACCTTTTCTTTATTTTATTTCACATTTTTCATATTGATTCGGTAAAATAATATATATTTATATGTTACCATTAAAGTGTAAAATCCGTTATTTCATAGAATAACAAGGTATTTCATGAAATAACTGGACAAGTCAGTTAAAGTGCATAAAATTATTAAATTCTACGATTTAACAAGGTATTTTATAGAATAATGACCTTTGATCGTTAAAGTATAAAATAAGGCACTCGAAAGATCTTTAAACCAGTTCTAGATGCTTTGGGAAGGATTTTACCGATTAGTATCTAGAAACGGCAGGGAAAAAAAACAATTATACTCTAGATATCAGTTCAGTATATGTCAGCGAGAATTAATTTCCATTGAAGAAGTTCCAAATATTTACACAACGCTTTGATTTGTTGCAGCAGCTCAAAACTGCGGTACTGGACAAGAATTTAAAAAGTGCTCATGTAAAAAGAACGTGTAACAGTAAAAAGCGTGCTTGTTTCAAAAATAATAACCAATGCGATCCAAAGTGTCGTCACGGCAATCCTTGATCTAGTAAATAATGAAAAGTAAAATAATGGTATCTCATTAAATTTAAATTAATATTCTCCTACATTTTTGTTTTAAAAAGTTTATACAATGTTTTTTGAAGCAAGTTTTTCTTCCCCGCACGTTGTTGATAATATTTAAATATAATCTATTTTTGCAACACATATTCTTTTTCCCTTTTCTGTTTAACTAATATTAGCAATATGAGCAATAATAAATTATATCATCTGCGTTCCCTTAGTATTAATCAATTATTCATCCGCAAAAAGGATAAAATGTATTTTTCGAGAGATTTTAGCTATTTATGATCAATTAATTTATAAAATGACTAAAAAGTTGTTTATTTTTTACTTTAATGGTCTATTCCTTAAGTGTTTCATAAAATACTTAGTTATTTCATAGAATAACTGGTTAAAGTAGGAAATTTTTCACCTATCATATATTTTAATTGACGTCTGTTGTTTCATGAAATACCTAGTTATTCTATGAAATAACTGAATTATACACTTTAACGGTAATATATATATATAATAATATACCTCAATTATGTTACAGAAATATATATTACTCATAGTATATGAGTACATTGTTAAGAAGGTTGATTTCATTCGCTATTAATTTTACTTTGATTATTAATTATATTAATAATCTCGCCATTATTAATCACTTTGACAATAGGCTTGTGGTAACTTAAGTATGATACGTGAATGTCGGTAGATACGTGATTTGCGAATCGTTTAAACATCGCATCAATGGTTGTACCCTACCTAGTAGTCCCCAGTGCTCTACCTGAAACAAAATCCAAATTTAGCTCTGACTTTAAAAATTGTACTAATATTACTGTTAAAAAGGGAATATTCTAACGGAGTATATTGGTTGTGTTGTTGAAATAAAGTTTATTTTTGATAATCATGTTTCGTTACTTTGCTATTCAACACACCAAAACGGTATTAAATACATGCCGCCAAATTTGGTAATTTTCTGTTGTCATAGTCAACTTCTTTGTCAAAAGAGCTAAGACATGAAATGTCGCTTGGCTCGAAAACCGGTTTTCGACACTAATTACGCTAAAAATAGAAACGCTAGTTTATGTAGTATGCGAATTTTTTTTTAAAGTTTCACTTTTTTGAGGGCTTAGTTTTTAAAATATACTTTCCAAATTTCCTACTTAGGTAACATATAACGGTAATTTTTAAACAAAAATTGTAAGAAAAGAATTACATAAATGATTTTTTTTGTAAAAAGGGTATTAGACGAAAAACACAAAAGCTGTTTTAATATCCATAATTTTTAAGCAATTTTCTTAATCTTTGAACAGATTACGGATAACAACATTTGACACTTGGAAAAAAGTTCTGTGTGATTATTTTTTTTATAACTAACGAAGTTGTTAAATGTTTAATTAGAATTTAGAGTATTTTATAAAAAATCGCAACAAAAAAAGTTTTCGGCATTTTATATTTCAAATCGCTGATTCTAAAAGAACAAAGTAGGAACTCTTTAGTACAGAATTTCGATACATTACATCGGTAAAAAAATCCATACAGAACGATTGAAAAACTCTTTTCATAAAAACGTATCGATATTTACTCATTTTTTTTTTTTTAAAAAAAATCGTAAATGCAAAATTTTGTTATTTTGCAAAAAAAAATTTATACCGTATCGTGGCGAAATAAGTGAGCCTTCCGATTCTTTAAATATTTTCTGTCTGATTTCGGTACGAAAAGAAAATGATCGTAATTTTAAAAAAGGCAAAAAACAGTCCTTCCTTCCGACAGCAACTTGGCACATGCGCAGAACACAGCGTAACGCTTTTTTGTTAACGCTTGTGCAAATTTCACTCCACACACACATAATATTTTCATATCGGGGGCTTTATATGAAAATTGATTCTAAGGAGTAAACTCCAAAAACCATTCGAGAATATCGTAAACATTTCGGTGTTGCTTGCAGCTTCGGTAAATCAGCAGCCAAGTTGATCAGCCGATTATGATTAATTAGCTCATTGTTTATTGGCGTTGCACTTAAAAACAACACGAGCCCTAATGGCAACGATCCTCCTGATTTTCAAAAAAAATGTGTCAAGTTTGGATTTTGCTGGTTCTTTTAGAAGTCGGACCACCGCATAATCCGCCTCTATTTACAAACATTTCTTTCACTTAGATATCCATAAGACTTGAAAGAAAGAATGAACTTTTCGAAGGCCCTTAGAATCTTTGTCGCGTCAAATATTACTTGTGTTACGAAAAAGTATAAATCCAAGTCAAAATTAAAAGTTGAATTGTGAAAATATTACTTGGTTAATTTAATTTCAACTCAACTACACGAGAACTGAATTATTTTCAACGATTTGTAATTGTTAATAATTTCGTCATTTTTCAGGACCCTGTGCAGCTGGTGTGGTTGGATTAAAAATGCCTCGATTCTGTTTATTTGGTGACACTGTGAACACAGCTTCAAGAATGGAATCAAATGGAATGCGTAAGATTTTTTTTTTAAAAACTACGTACCTATACTTTATAATCACATATTATACTAGTAGTATATTTCAAGCATTGAGACATTTACGTAGTAAGTTTTATTTATTTATTTTTTCTTAAATTTATAATAATTTTGAACTTAAGTGTTTCAATGTGTAAACAAAAAATGTGTCTACAGAGGAAAATTAATTTATTCAAATTAAAAACTGCATATATATACTAAAATATAACATACACTATATCTTCATACTTAAGCGAATTCACATTGGATCTGAATAATTGTCTTCCTTTTGCCGCCACTTATATATATATAAATTTCTTATATAAGTAATATTACACACAAGTATACCTTTTATATTATTACAAGAAAATTGCTGGAACGGAATTTTTTGTCCATTGCGTCAAATATAAGAAAACAACACTTACAATCCTCTATTATAATAATATCAGAATCACACAGAAATGAATCTAAAAAAAAAAAAAAAAAAAAAAAAAAAAAAAAAAAATACGGAATAGTACGTCACAATGAGAGTTAAAGATATAAGATGGTGAAGTAAATGTTCACAGCTAGATAAAAGATGAAAAAAAGAATAATAGAAATAGATGTTACAGCAATCAGGTCGCCGATCACCGCCGATGTTTTAGAGTTACAACGCCGCAACGAATGAGGACCAGTATTTGGCAGTTACTGCCAAAAGAACAGACGGAGCACAGCATCAAGCTTATCTCGTCAGCTCTCTTCAGCTACCAGTACGACAGTTTCAAGACAGACCGTGTACAGACGCTTAGGGCACATTGGTCTATATGCTCGTAGGCCTGTCAGATGTGTTCCTCTTACCGCAACTCACTGTCGCCTGCGATTAACCTGGAGTAGAGAGCATGCATTGGGGACACCGCTACAGTGGTCTCGTGGGATGTTTTCCGACGAGTCCAGGTTTAGTTTGCAGTCTGATTCTCGCCGGACTTTCATATGGAGAGCGCCAGGTACCCGTTACCACCAAGAGAACACCATTAAACGACACCGTTACGGTGGGGCAGGATGGCTCGTTTCGGGTGGAATTATTCTTGGTTCCAGAACTGACCTGCATGTTCAGAGTGTAACGATGACAGGCCACATCTATCGGGATGTCATTTTGGAACAACATGTACGTTTGTTTCGGGGCGCCATGGGTGCTGAATTTCTGTTTATGGATGACAACGCCCGTCCTCACCGTGCAAACATTGTAGACGAATGCCTTCAATCGGAGGATATCACCCGTATGGATTGGCCAGCATACTCACCGGACTTGAATCCAATAGAGCACGTGTGGGATATGCTTGGTCGACGAATTGCAGCCCGTCAACCCCCTCCCACCTGTCTACCGGAACTTCGGAGGGCATTGCTTGATGAGTGGTGTAATATTCCCCAAGATCAGATTGATAATTTGATACTCAGCATGCGTAGACGTTGTAAGGCCTGTATTGCATCGTCCGGGAGACATACTCCGTATTAACCATCATACTAACCATGTTATACTGTTTTTTGTAAATAGGTTATTTTTTAAAATTTGCTGCAGAGAGTAAAAATCTCAATTTTTATTAATTATGTTAAACATATAGCATCTTTTTTACTCTTTACCTTTTGTTTAATAAATAGACTTTAGAAATAAGTCAAATTTGTTTTGCTTCTGTCTCTTTCTTTGCCTGAACTTCATTATCCTTAATTTATGGACATGAGTGTAGTTCACACTTCATAGTAGATAACAAAATATGTTGATTAAGTTCATGAATATCATAATTTGAATTATTTCCATATACATATAGTAATTGTAAGTTTATCTAATTTTTACTAAGTTTTCACAATTTTTTGTATGATTGTACAATATTCTGTTACTTAAAGGTCAGATTCTTAATACAAGTATCTTTATACGACTCTAAAGGAATATTTAAAATTTATGATCCAGGTATATTGAGCCCAGGTCAATTCCCAGAATTGCAAAGAGTCTTTCTCTTTCACTTATTGTTGAATACTCCAGAGAGAAGCAAAATATGGTTTGTTGTCTAATGAAGAAAATATAGTATATGAGCTTAAAATAAGTTTTATACAAAAAAAAGCTAGGACTAGAATAAAACTTTTAATTTATAAATTAAAATTTATTAATAAGCTCATTGTATTTATTCTGCATTAAGAAACTTAAAAACACATGTGTGTCAGTTTTTTTTTTTTTTTTTTTTTTTTTTTTTGCAAATTAAAAAGAAAAAATAATAACTTTGTATTTTTTCATAAAAAAAAAATGTGTGTGTATAAGAGAGAGCTTTTTCTTTTTAAAAAATACTCTTTTTAATGCGTATATCACATAAACTAATATGAACTGAATGAGTTTAGTTATGTAGCCACTGCACAAAATACAAATATATCAACCTTTTGAAGAAGTTTAAAGTTTTTTGTACGAGGGTGGTCCCTTAAGTACCCGCTTGACCTAGAGATGGCGGTAGTTGTTTGGTAAATATCACTGTATTAGAAAGTATGCAATCAAAAATATGTATATAAAGCATATGTTTCAAGACGTCACATTGTTTAGTATTTGTTTAACAGCCATAAATAGTGAACTTTTCCGTGAATATGTGAAAATGGAGAAAATGGGTCATCGTTATGTGATACAATACCTTTATTTGAAAGGTCTCAGCCCAACCAATATAAAAGCTGTATATTCTGATCTGGGTGAGTCTGCTTCTTTGTTTACAACAGTAAAATATTGAGTAGCAGAGTTTAAACGAGGCCGTACGAGCTGCCAAGACGAGCATCGCACGGGTCGACCAAATGAGGTGACGAATCCAGAAATGGTGAAGAAAATCCACAGAGTGTTACTGGCTGATCATCAACTGAAAGTGCACAAGCTAGCAGACATGACAGGCATTTCAAAAAGTGCGGTTCACCGCATATTGCCTAAAAATTTGGGCATGAGAAAGCTGTGTGTAAGATGGGTGCCACGTTTACTTACACTCGAGTAAAAACAATGTCGTGAAGATGTTTCAATTGTGTGTTAAGTGAAGTTTCACAGCAACGAAGCAGAATTTTTGCACCGTTTCATAACCATGAATGAAACATGGATTCATCTCTTCCCATCCAAAACAAAAGAATAATCAAAACAATGGACTGAAAAGGAAGAACCGGCACCAAAGAAGGCGAAGACCGTTCCAACTGCAGACAAGGTCATGGCGTCGGTTTTTTGGGATGCGCGTGGGATAATTTTCATCGACTATCTTGAAAAAGGAAAAGCTGTCAACGGCGAGTATTCCGCGAACTTATTGCAACGTTTGAACGAAGAAATCAAGCAAAAATGGCCGCATTTGGCTAAGAAAAAGTATTGCTTCATCAAAGCAATGCACCTGCTCACAAATCCGTTATTGCAATTGCCAAAACTAATGATTCAAGTTTGAATTGCTACCTCATGCATCTTGTTTGCCAGATTTAGCCCCATCGAGCTATTTTCCTTTCCCAAATTTGAAAAAAGTTTCTCAGGGGTCAAAGATTTTCAAACTATGAAGAAGTGATGTCGGCAGTTAATGGCTATTTTGAGGAGCAAGAGACAGTACTTATTATGAAAAGGGTAGGGAACTTATTGAGCATCGCTGGAGAAAGTGTATAGAGCTGAAAGAAGATTATGTTGAAAAATAAATATATTTTTTCTAAATTTTTATGTTTTCTTTGTTGGGTTTGGTACTTCTGGGACCATCCTCGTACGAGATTTTTTTATTCTGTTTTTCAAATAACAGCTTAATTCTGATTTATTTTGCATGATCCCCATGACATCCTTTTTGAAGTCCTATTTTTTTACATTTAGCATTTACATATTTTTTGCTTAAAAATGTTTCATAGATTTTGGGGACATAAATTGATATTCAAAAAGTTAATTCTGTTTCATAAAGTATTAATTAATCTTCATATAAATTTCAATACATCGATTAAAAATTATTTCTTCTTAGCTTTGAAGATTCACGTCAGTAGCAGCACTAAAGAAGTACTGGACACTTTTAAAACATTTCAACTGGAACTAAGAGGAGAGGTTGAGATGAAGGTATGTTCTGAGTCAATGTAACTATTTATAATTGCATGAAATTATGCCACTGCAATTGTCACAAACTTTATAAAGGCTACACTATCTGAAAAAAAATGCCTAGCACAAATAATTTAAAAATTAATTTTTTATCCCTTCTTTTCACATATTTAATTTCTTTCTAATTTTGTTGTGTTTTAAAATAAAAAGTCTACATGATCTTTCAATTTTTACTTTTATTTTACAAAAATTCTAACCAGCCCAAACCTGAAATTAATAAAGTAATTTAAGATGTATGAGCTTTTTGTTACTTAATATTATACTTAGTGTTAAATTCTGTGGGAACTTTCCTAAAGGAATTTACACCCAAAAAAATGCTTTTATCTTTGATTATTTCATATGTGCTTGAAAAAGTACATGTAGTTGCCTTAGATGTAATGTTTTTCGATACAAAATGATACATTATATTTCCTGTAAAAAAAAAGAAGTTATTTTTAATTCTAAGTAAAAAAAAATTTTGCATTTTCTTTTAGTTGATTTAAAAACAATAAGATGTGTATATTATGGAAAAAAAGTTTTTTTTTTTACATTTTTCCCCTCCCCACATTTGTTAATTTCGTGTCTCACAATTACGCGTTAATAGGACAATATTTAACGCACCAAATCTAAATATCTCCCCGAAGTATTCATTAACCTCTTAACTGCCACCAGCGTAGAAATCCTGTGTGTGTGTGTGTGTGTGTGTGTGTGTGTGTGTGTGTGTGTGTGTGTGTGTGTGTGTGTGTGTGGTGTGTGTGTGTGTGTGTGTGTGTGTGTGTGTGTGTGTGTGTGTGGTGTGTGGTGTGTGTGTGTGTGTGTGTGAAATGCGATTTTTTTCTTTGTGTTGCTATCGGTAAAACGATTCCGAAGGCCTTAGAATGCAATAAAATAACCTTTACAGTGTTTGCGAAGGATTTTCTTATTTCAGAGAAAAATTTGCTTGTCTGTGTCTTTTCTTTTCCAACGAACGATACACTGCATAAGCGCGCCTGTGTGAAAAACGGTGGCACTGGAGAGCGAATCGCATAACTTTTAATCGGCAGTTATGAAGTAAAAATTTGGGGGGGGGGAATATTCGTAAGAAGTATCTCTGAATACATTGTAAAAAGTATTCCAACAAACATTTTGATACTTATTTTTGCTAGCACTGTAAAATCTAAAAACACACACAAAAAAGGAAAAAAAGAGTTCTGTTAAGGATCAATTGTAATTAGTTATATTAATTTTTTTAGATACATGAAAAGTAGATGTTAAAAAATATCATCCTAGAAGGACGATTATATAAGTTTATGACAGCCGTACTCTCTAGAACAGGAGTACCCAACGCTTTTTTTCCCCTCGGGCCGCACATAAATGACTCTTGTTTCACCCGGGTCGTAAAATAAGGATTAGAAAAAAAAAAGAAACGTTTCTTTTGCTTTTAATCCTTATGTTACGACCCGTGTGAAATAAGAATTAAAAGAAAAAGAAATTTTATAAGACTATGGCTACAATGGACATTTAAAATGTGGAAAATTGTTCAAAATATTAAAAAACCCACTATTTTGTGGCCTTTACTTTAACACCACTTTAACCTCTATCAAGCACACACACAAATATTGATTTTACGCATTTGTTATTGAATTAAGGCAGCGTTTCACAAACTTTGGGTCGCGCTCACCTAGATAGGCGTGATAAACCTATATAAGGCCTGAAAGTATATCGAAAAGTCGAAAATAAAATATTATTTTAAAAATTTATTAATTTACTGAGAGGAAGCAACCAAGTCCATTCTGACATAATAAAAATAAAATACACATTTACACTGATATAACACTCTTATAAATGTATCAATACTGCACAGTGTATTTGATAATTAATTTATCAATACTAAGGTAAGAACAAGTTCACAATATTTATTAGTGGCCAAATAGGCTTGCCCACACACACACATGTATAAAATTACATACAAAATTTAACACTTTTCTTGATAATCTGTACGGTTTATTTGAAAGTCGTATTGCTGCCTTTGCATCAAAGTACATTATTATTGAATTCAATGAATTGTTATTGTATGGAGGGGGGGACGATGAAAATTAGGATTTAAAATTGGTTGCAGATATTAAAAGTTTGAGAAAAGCACTGAGTTCAGGAGTAGTTTCTATTTCCTTCCCTTTATAACCACGACCCTTTGTTTAACTTACCATCATACAAAAATAGCTGTCGTATAATTTTAAAATGTGATCCTTTAAGAAAAGTCCCTTGGTATGTCAACGCCTTACCCGAGATGAAGCGGTGCGTGATGCTTTGGTTGCATCACCTAACGACGTGTTTCTTTACGAAGCATGTTGAAAAACTTGTACCCCATTGGAATTTTTGCCTAGGTTATGGATGTGTTTGTCTGAAAATTCTATCGAAAAGTACTTCTCGATTACTGTAGCTTTCATTTCACTATATGATATATCTAATGTTTAAAATACTAGTTTAAGTTTGCCTTGAACTGTTCTTATAATTCACGCATTTCATGATAACAGTCTTCTACTTATTTTACAGGGCAAAGGAAAACAAACAACTTATTGGTTACTAGGAGAGAACACTGAACAGGCAGCTACTACAGAACACAAGGAAATGGCTAAAGAGACAAACATATGATCACGTGTTACTTTGCCTTTTAATACATGTGAACTGCACGGAAATAAAATGTTTTATGTGTCGTGGCTATAACTGTAAGTTTTGAAAATTAAAAAGCACCATTTTTATGAATTCAATGCAATAAGTCTCTCGTATTTTGTAATAAAATAAAATACCAGTTCAAACATACGGATAAACACGAGATGCTGAATTTTTAGATGTGGGGTAAGGGCTAGTACCTCAATTGATCGTAAGAGGAAGATTTTTGTTTTCTGAGAAAGATCAGTGTTAAGCATATTTTAAATTTTTCTCTCTGTTTTTTACACACCACTTTGAATAATTCTAATCTATCAACACAGCTTGGAATTAACAATTTCTCACAATGAATATTTTTTTCCCCTTAAAATAAACGCACCAAATAAGTTTTATATTGACAGATGAATATGTAATATTTTTAATTTGATGTAATGCTTTTTAAATTTTTTTAAAAATCACAAATATTTTGGTTTTTTTTATTTATTACATATATATAT